>JANHAO010008192.1:0-19463 GCA_026873985.1 Saraca asoca | reverse complement strand
TGGGAGTACAGAACAGGACCCATCAATTATTCATGGAAAACCATTTTTAGTACACATACAACAAACAATATACTTTCAAATTCACGTATATTCATGGAAATCTCATTATTTAAAAAAAATTATAATACTTCATATAATAAAGTTATATTATAATTTTATATGGAATCCTTAAGTGAGAAGAGGAAAGTTCACTCACTTTAGACTCTGAACTGTTTACTCGAAAATCTACTGAAATCTTAGAACTTGAACATCTACGAACCTCATATTCTATCCAGAATGTATCTGAATCACAATAATAGTAAAATTTTTCCCATTTCATCAATTTTGCAGTTTTGGGTTTATACACAACTATCTTGATATTTATCTACACGGCTACTATGGAATAAATCCGATGATCTAGGATTACTCACCAGGTCCTACTGCACCAGGAGGCAGCTCGTTACAGGCTAGAGCACCGTCAGCGATCGAAAACCATGGCTGGTCGAAACTTTAACAAACAAAGGAGTGAGAGAGCCATACAGCTACTGGCTCATCCAGCCGGGAAGTACACCGGAGAGGGAAGATGCTTGTTGGCCATTGCTTGTGATGGCTTCGGCAAAGGAGACAAAGTTATCAGAAAATGCAGCAGCACAACAGAAAAGCTTCAAGCACTGAGGAACGAAGAAGAAAGTTAGAGAAGAAAGGAGGATGTACAGCAGCCAAGCTCGCCAGAGCTTCGTCGAAATAGAAGAGGTAGAAGTAGAGAGAGAAATCGGAGGGAGAAAGGAGAGAGAAAGAAGAGACTTCTGGAAAAGCTGAGAGTGACCAGGAAAAATAAGAAAGCCAAGGTGACTGGCCACCGGCTAAGCTGATTTTCCCTAAATTTTACAATTTGGCCCCTAAAATTTGGGCAGATTTACACAAGGGCCCAGCTTCAATTTTTTTTTTTTAATTTAATCCCTGTCGAATTCTCAATTTGATCTTTCTTGTAAGGATTCTAATGGACATCTAACAAAAATGTCTAGTGGAAATCAAAAAATGCAAGTCAATTACTATTTAACAAAATGATGCATTTCGAATTTTTTTATTCTAACGGAACAATCCATTGAAATGTCCATTGGAAATACATTTTTTTTGAAAAAAAAAATTAAAAATAGAGTGTTTTGGTTTTTGGCCATTCCACTGGACATGTCTGTTGGAATGTCCGTTGAAAGATTTTCTCCAACGGAATTTCCTACAGACTATTCCAACAGAACAACCATTTGTTAGAATGTTTGTTGGAATATTCCAATGGATTCTAATTCATTGGAATATTTTGTTAGAAAATCCTATTTTTCTTGTAGTGTTTTTCCCTTTCTCTGCCCTTCATTTTTTGGCAGAGGGTTCGAGAAGGGTGACAACCTTAGCTACAGCTCCTACCTCGAGCTGAAGGGTAAGAGAAGTTTCTTGCAAAGGTGTTGTTTCTGAAGCCATAGGTTGGCCTTCAGTAGTGGGCGCTGTGATCCCTTTGAGATCAGGAGAAACTTCCTCGTCATCGGATGGTGGCCGCCTGAGGATGAGCTCCATTATCCTATTGTAGTTTGTAAAATTGGCTGGAATAGCTGGGACTGCTGGATGGATACTTATCTCCCTAGTAACCTTGATGCCTTTGGTTAGAGTGAGCTTATGAAAATAGAGGAGGTCCTCATCAAAACAAAAGTCATTCTTGAGGTCATTTGAAGTAGCGAATCGATCAAAAACCCCTAGCTCTTCAGCTCACAGAATTGGCTTCTTGCCAGTCCCTTCTGCCAAGTAAAACAAGTTAGAATCATAGGCAGATTAAAATGAATTGTTAAGGTCACGACCTTAAACTCGCTTACCAAGAGTAACGACAAATCTGAAGTTTTTGAGATTACGTAAGGAAGGACATGAGATGTAAAACTAATGAGTCTTATAGTGTCCTACATTAGATTTTCCCTAGCGTCTCCTCGTGGCAAGATCATCTTATGCACTGCTGGCCGACCTTAAGCTAGTAAAGCCCATCTAATGTGCTCGCACACCTGAAGCTAAACAAGTAGCACACTCAGCTGACAGTAGAGGAACACCATTTCTAAATAGATCAGCACTAAAAAGATAAATTGGGTGTAAAAGTTTGGGGTGAGTTGGGCTAGACTGAGTCTCACTTTATTTAAAAAATTGACAATGAAAGGGTGTACTAGAAACCTAAGTCCCACAAAGAGGTGCAGGAAACTAATGGCAATGAACCCCTTGGGTGGGGTAAACTGTATTGTCATCTGGAGAGGGCATTATGAGATTGCATCCCCTAAGGATTCGATATGACTAAACTGTGGCCTGAAGGTCGCGGTAGCAAACTGACGAAACGTGCCTGCTAAACACATGGTGATTTGAAGGTCGCAAATCTACAATGACCTCGCAAACCCCAGAAGCATCTAGGTGAATGGCAAAGTCCCTAGTGACCTCGTGACTCCTCGAAGTCACTTCATGGCCATGCTGCATTGGCCCAACACCCCTACTCGATAGGTCAGGTTCATCATCTCTAGTTTGGTGACAACAACGTCCATGACTTGCGCCTATCTACAAAGCAAAAAGAAAGACCGAATAGGTCGCTATGAGTAGACCCTACCTAAAAGCTAAGACTAACAACTTTCTATGCGGTAGGCCATGAGCACCTTGAGCCACTCACTCACAACTTAAACTCTAATAGATAAAATCCTAAACGATCAAATTGCAGAATTCAAATGGTACACACTGGACCCAAAATGGTGACTAGAAAACCTAGAGTCTGCTAGTGGAACCAACCAAATGAATTAAACTAGACAAAAAATAGATTTGCCAATAATCAATCTCATCTAGCACACTTATTTCTCAAACATTGGCAGATAAACATGCTTTACAAATCACAGAGCAAAAAAACCCGAAAATGGCAAAGTGAGAAAAGACTTACTGTAGCTAAGTGAAGCAGAAGGTCCAAGACTGCACATAAGAATGCTTTTTCAGTTAACGGGAATCGAGATGACATCGATGGTAATGAAGGACGGAACGCGGTTGCAGCAATTTGCAAAGGAAACGTGCAGAGGGGGCTTTGTAACTTCAAGCTTCAAATGAAAAATGAGGGGGGAAGAGAGAAGCACTTCCAGCTTATAAAGCACGTAGCATCACTATTAGATCTGGGAACCCATTAACTACCCACGATCTAATGGTCCAGCAATTGCCAGCAGTTAGCAGACAATAGTAGCATGCACGCACACCTAAGGTAGGAGTAATCATGACAATCTAGCCACGAAAATTGAAAAGTCATCTGATGAGCAAGTGGAAGCGTACCAAGTGACTCTTGAAGCTGCTACTCATAAACAATGGGCCATAACCCCTGACTCCAAGACCTCACATCCAAGACGTGCCTTGAGCACCAAACACTTACGTGGGCAACTTAAACCTCGTGTCCAAGACATGCCAGCCATGCACCAAAACCTTGCATGTGTCAAGTTCAAGACATGCTTCGAGCACCAAACACTTGTGTGGGCAATTTAAACCTCACATCCAAGACATGCTAGCCATGCACCAAAACCTTGTGTAAGCCATATCCAAGACGTGCTTCAAGCACCAAACACTTACATGGGTAACTTGAACCTTGCATCCAAAGAGTGTTAGCTATGTACCAAAACCTTGCACGAGCCACGTCCAAGATATGCCTCGAGCACAAAATACTTATGCAGGCAACTTAAACCTCGCATCTAAGACATGCTAGCCATGTACTAAAACCTTACACGAGTTGCGTCCAATACATGCCTCGAGCACCAAATACTTGTGCGAGCAACTTAAACCTCATATCTAAGATGTGCTAACCATGCACCAAAACCTTGCGCAAGCCGCGTCCAAGACGTGTCTTGAGCACTAAACACTTACATGGGCAACTTAAACCTTGCATCCAAGACATACTAGCCATGCATCAAAACCTTATGTGAGCCGTGTCCAAGATGTGCCTTGAGCACCAAAAACTTATGCGGGTAACTTAGACCTCGCATCTAAGACATGCTAGCCATGCACCAAAACTTTGCACGAGTCGCATCCAAGACGTGCCTTAAGCACCAAACACTTGCGTGGGTAACTTAAACTTTATGTCTAAAGAGTACTAGCCATGTACCAAAATCTTGCATGAGCCGCATCAAATAAGTGCCTTTAGCACCAAACTCTTGTATGGGTAAAACTTGATCCATGCCCAAGAAGTACCATTGGTACCAAACTCTTGCATGGATCAAGGTGTTTTTATGCAGCCAAACAAGATCTCATAAGCACTAAACTCTCATGCGAGCTAAGATGTGCCCAAGCGGCTTGCATAAATGCCCCATCTCACATCGGCAAAAATGCTTAAGCACCCCAGTGCCTGAACTTATGGTCAACAAAAGGCACATTGATGTCAATTTTGTTATCAACTGGAATAAAATGATACAACTAATTGACCATATAATGTGGCATATTATCCTTTTATCAAAACTTATTGACCAGAATCCCTTCACTTTAGCTCTATTAACATTTATGGAAGTCAATTGACTCAATGAGCACTTATTTAACTCTTACTGAAATATGATTTACAGGAACTAGCGAGGTTAGCTATAACCTACCAAGTCGCTATTATGGCGCACTCGGAAAGAATGATAAAAGGAAAAATTTTCATTATAAAACCTCTTTCAGTGAGGTAAAACTACACAAAGGATCAGGAATACAAGATAAGACAAGCCTACAACTAAAAGAAAGGCTAAGCGCTAGCTAGCATGCGGCCATAATATGTAAAAAGAGTTACTTCAGCTCCATCGTCACCCAAATCGAAGCAAGAAGAACCACATCAAGTGCAAGCAGAGAGGCTACACAAGTTTCTTCTGGTCCTCCTAAATAAAGAAGACATTTTTTAGCTTTATTAAGCTGCCCGAAGGCCCAGAAACGTTTGACACCATCAGAAGAGAGGACAACAAAACCTGATTGAGAGTGCTGAGTCACGGCAAGTTACAAGACTAGCAAGCAAATCAGATAGTTCTTGTTCCTTTGCCCAAGCCTCATCCAAAGTTGAAAGTTCCTCCCTTCGTCTTACAACTCTCGACAATGGCTAGAAATCGAGCAATTAGCCCACTGGAGGATAAAAGAACAAAAAAGGGAGAGCTAAACTTGTTAGCTCCAAAAGAAGGTTACAGATAAATTCCTAAAGTTCCCGGGAAAGAATACCTTATGAGAACCATGTGCAATGAACCATCCATACCTCACAGTCTCATACAGTGTATCATACACACCTCAAAGCATAAAGCCAAAGGCCAAAGCTTTAGAAACATAAGGAAAACATTCAACGCACTCATTTGGTTACCTTATAAAAAAGGGGATAGAGCCTTCCATGCTTTATAAGTGAGCTCGACTTCACCAAAGAATCTAGAGGGTTTTCCACAACATAGAATCGAATGATCTGCAATGAGGTGAAACTATTGCACTAACAACTGGAAGACATCCATAGTGGGGGAAACATAGCCTGGTACAAAGGAAAAGAAAGGATGAGACCCAAAATGACAACACGACAAGTTATAAGTAGAGGTATTTGGCTAAACGAAAAACTGTGGGCAAATATTTGACAATGCTGCAGACTATAAGCAAGGACTTTAGCCGTAGAATACAACTCTCAGTCCACAAAGTAAACTGAGAGTTAGGGGACTTGATGTTGTGAGCATTTTTTAGATCACTTCAAATGGGTTGGCCGGGGCCCAATAAAAAGTGAGGCCCAGCTAAAGGGAAGGCCCAAATCACTTAACAATTGAGGTCACTCAACAAAACACTAACTCGCTGCCCGCTGACTATGGACGTAGGAAGGGGTTAACTTGAAAACCCAACTAGCTGGGGAATACATCGGCTCGGCGAGCAGGATGTAGTGCTCAGACTACCCTTCAACAAACTTATCCCCAGCCAAACTCAATAGCAAAATCGGTTCATGATGAGCAGGTCATCTAATGCAGACCCAGGTCGTTATGATAGCGAGCCGAGCACTAGTACAAAAGCTTAGTCATCAACTGAGGGCACATCCTCTAAAATTGACACATCAGCCCTCAATAGTCTAACAATAATTTGCTCAGCATTTATTAGTAGATGCCAAGCATTTATTGCTCGGAGCGACAAAAATAATCATTTTGTTATCTGTTAAATTACATTTGTAACCCTTCCTTCTTTTATAAATAGGGGAGATGACTACTATATAAAGTAGTGGTGAAAAACTGCATGTAGAGACTCTGCTAGAATTACAACTCAACACTGTATTTTCGTTGAACCTAACGGAAAATCTCCATAAAAAAGCTAATACAATTCAACATGGATGTTGGGGCTGATTAGCTTTTGCCAAACTACGATAAAAGCTTCTGATGTTTGTTGTTCTTCCTCTTTCTCTTCTGTTTCTTCTCCATTTATTCACTTCTCTAGTTTGTAATTTGGGGTAATACTAAACTTATACCTGTTGATCAGATTTCACCGTCAACATATAATATATTATAGAGGGCCCATTCGAATATTTCCTCCAACTTATGGCCAAAGGAGGGAGGAAGGCAAGCTAGTAAGGAGAAAGGGTGCTAGTAGACAAGAAACCTGTGTCATGCAGGAGGCTTGAAGGTGGACCACGATGATGCCAAAAGCCAGAACTCTGAAGTCCAAGGTTACATGATCAAAGAATTGTTTCAGAGGGTGTGGAAGCTGGAGAAAAACCCCTCGACTCAGGATCAATATGGCCACTATGAGGATAGAACTCCATTGTCTAAGGAGATTGAGATGAAACCTCTCCCTCAACGCTTCAAGGTTCCTCCAATCTCAGTGTATGATGCAAGGAGTGACCCTTATGACCATTTGGATGCCTTTGACATCCAGATGGATCTACAGACCAGTAACTCCATGGTCAAATGTCAAGCCCTCCCAGCCACCCTTGGGAGTGTGCCAAGGTCATGGTTCAAAAACCTTCCAGCTCGTAGCATCAACAGTTAGGAGGAATGCCAGAGTAGGCTCTTGGACCAGTATGGAGCCTTAAAGAAGCAACTCACGCCGCCCTGCCATCTAGCCACAATCTTCCAAAAGAAGAGCGAATTGCTGAAGGATTATATCTCTAGATTTTGGTGTGAGATCAGTAATGTGAAAAGTTTTTCCGACGACAGCATTTTCACTACGATCCCGGCTAGGCTCCATAGAGATGGAAAGTTATACGAGAGTATATACAAATCCCTGGTGAAGACTTGTGGAAATTCTACGAATGGGCCACTAAGGAGATCCAGTGGGGGGAGATGTTTGGCTCCAAAGGACTTGGCCAGAAGGCCGAGGTCGGCTCTTTAACCTTTAGTAGGGAGAAAAAAGGAGGAAGCCATAGTAAAGATCGGGCTAATCAAATCAACAACGTGGGAGCACAGCTCGCGAAGAGACCCAGGGTGGAACGGTCTGAGCCACAAAGCCGTTATAGCAGCTATAACATCCTAACGGACACCCAGAGAGGATATACATCGCAGAAAAGCATCGAGAGAACTTCGGACGACCAAAGCCACTGGTGACTCCCTAGAAACATCGGGATCCAAGCAGGTTTTATGCCTATCACCATGATATAGGGCACATGGCCTCTGAATGTAAGTCTCTTAGGGATGCAATTGAAGATCTCATCCGGAATGGCCCCTGAGAGACTACGTGGCATGTCGCCAGTCTCAGCTGCGCACAACGCAACCACCTACCAGTTCTGAGCAAGAGTAAGCAGCGGTGGTGTGAACTATCTACACAATCCACGGGGGGCCGCACATCCCTGGGGCTTCACATAGCTCGCAGGGATGATATGTATGGAACGCGAGCTACGTCCTATCCGGAGTTAGTGAGCACGATAGGCTTAGCACAAAAGCAAGGACAGCCCCTAGATCCATTACTTTCATAAAGGCTGATGAGCGGGGAATCCAGTCCCCACACAATGATGCCATTATCATTAGGGCTAAGGTTGGCAACGCCGAAGTAAGAAGGATCATACTGGACACAGGCAGTTTGATCAATGTTATGTACAAGGGATGCTTTGACCAAATGGGGTTGAACTGAAGCAACCTTGAGTCCTCACCTGACCCCCCTTTTCGATTTCACTGGCAATGCAATATTCCCCGCGGGACGAATCAGACTCCTCATTACTCTGGGGGATAAGGATTGCCAGTCCACTGTCCTGGCTGACTTCTTGATTGTAGATTGCCAGTCGGCCTATAACATCATCCTGGGCAATTAGCCATGAATAAGTTGGATATGATCGTATCCACAAGGACTTTGACAATCCGATTTCCCATGGCGAACGGAGTTGGGTGTGGGAAAGGCGAGCAATACACTGCCCAATGATGCTACGAAGGCACTGTCAAGATTTGAGACAGAGGAAAAAAGATAGATACAGCCCCTGGCAAGAAGCCCCAAGCCTTGAACTTGATTGAGGTAAGTCAAGGCCTTGACCCATGCAATTGGGAAGTAAAGAAGGAGACCGGACCTATCGAGGAATTCGAGGAGATTAGGGTTCGTGAGACAGATGATCAACAACGATTCAGGCTCGATGGAAGTTTATCCCCTAACGTCAAGAGCAAACTACGGATTTCCTCAAGGCAAACTTAGATGTCTTCACCTGGAGCCACAAAGATATGGTGGGAATCAATCCTAAGATCGCATCACACAAGCTAAATATGGACCCCCACCATCAGTCGGTGAGGCAAAAAAGAAGGCCCCTAACGGCAGAATGTTCTTGCGCCTTAAAGGAGGAGGTGGAAAAACTACTAATGAACGGGTTTATCCGGGAGGCTCATTACCCGGTCTGGGTAGCCAACACCATCTTGGTCAAGAAAAAAGATGGGAGATCTAGGACATGCATAGACTTCACAGACCTCAACAAAGCCTGTCCTAAGGACAGGTTCCCTTTACCCAGAATCAACCAGCTCGTAGATGCCATAGCCGGCCATCAGCTCCTCAGCTTCATGGATGCCTATTGTAGGTACAATCAAATACCCATAGAGTCATAAGACAATGAGCACATGTCGTTCATCACAGATAGAGGGCTATATTGCTACAAAGTAATGCCCTTTGGACTTAAGAACGTCGGAGTAACTTACTAACGGCTGGTCAATACAATGTTCAGAGATCAGATGGGGAAAACCATGGAGGTCTACATGGACGACATGCTCTTCAAGTCTAGACAGGTTTACGATCACATAAAAGATCTGGATGAAATGTTCCAAATTTTGAAAAAATACCGGATGAAACTGAACCTCTTAAAATACGCTTTCGAAGTAGCATCCAGTAAGTTCCTGGGTTTCATGGTAAATAACAGAGGCATAGAGACCAACCCCAAGAAAACAAAGGCGCTCATAGATATGAGATTGCCCAGCAGAATAAAAGATGTCCAGAGCTTGACTGGGCGAATTGTAGCCCTGAGCAAATTTGTATCCAAAGCAATGGACCGGTGCTTGCCGTTCTTTGAAGCCTTGAAGAAGGCCAAACATTTTGAGTGGACGGGGGAGTGCAAGGCTATTTTTTTTTATTTTTAAAGGAGTATATGGGCTGGGCCCCTCTTCTTTCCAAGCCACAGGAAGGCAATGTCCTTACCCTTTACTTAAGAGTCTCGCAGCATGCCATCAACGCTGCCCTTGTCCGCAAGGAAAATGAGATACAACTCCCGGTTTATTATGTAAGTAAGAGATTGGTGAACACTGAAAAGAAATATACTCCGATTGAGAAGCTCACCTATTGCTTCATGGTTGCATCGAGGAAGCTACGACCATACTTCCAAGCCCACTCCATCAAGGTCCCGACTCGGTACCCACTGAGACAAACCCTTCAGAAGCTGGACGCCTCGGGTCGACTACTGAAATGGGCAGTCGAGCTCGCTTAATTCGATATCCACTACAAACCCCGATTAGCAATTAAGGGACAAGCCGTAGTCGATTTCATAGCAAAATTTACTAGATCAACAGAAAAAGAAGCTGGAACCTCAAAAGAAACCTGGTGGGAGCTTTACACCGATGGGTCGTCATGTGACCACAAAGTGGGAGTGGGAGTAGGAGTCTTGCTGATCAGTCCTAAAGGGCGTAAAGTCCACTGTGCCTTGAGGCTCAACTTTCGAGCCACTAATAACAAAGCTAAATATAAGGCGCTTCTTGCTGCACTCCGCCTTGTGAAGGATATTCTTACTGAAAACTTAAGGATTTGCAGTGACTCCCAGCTGGTTGTTTGTCACATAAAAGGGGAGTATCAGGCCAAGGGGGAGAAAATGGCTAGGTACTTACAAAAAGCACAGGAAATGCTTTATATGTTTCAAAGATATGATGTCAATTAGGTTCCTCATGCTTAGAATGCCCACGTGGATGCTTTAGCCTAACTCGCCACGGCTAAGGATACAGAGTTCACAGGCGCAATCCCTGTAGAAACCTTGCCATCCCCCAGCATAAAGCAGAAAAATGATGTGATGCTAACTGCTCCAATGCAAGGTTTGTGGATGATTCCCATCATGAAGTACCTTCAGAATGGAGAGCTCCCTGAAGATAAGTTAGAGGCACGCCGTACTCGATTCCGTGCAGCAAAGTACTGCATCCTAGATAATGCACTCTACATAAGGGGTCTCTCAGCCCCACTACTCTGCTGCATCGACAACCCTGAATGTAATATCATTTTGAAAGAAATACACACCAGACATTGTGGCAACCACGCTGGGGGGCTCTCATTAGCACAAAAAGTCCTTAGACAAGGCTTCTTCTGGCCATTTGTGAAACAGGACGTCATCAACCTGGTCAGAAGATGTGACAAATGCCAACGGTTTGCCAACATCCCTTGAGCTCCTCCAGCCTACCTCCAACAGATGATTAGCCCACGGCCCTTCACCATTTGGGGAATCGACCTGATAGAGCCCTTTCCCATAGGCTGTGGGAGTTGCAAGTACACTGTAGTCACTGTAGACTACTTCACCAAGTGGGCAAAAGCAAAAGAATTGGCCTAGATCTCATCTTCGCAAATACAGAAATTTGTCTAGAGTAACATTATCTGCTAGTTCGGGGTCCCCTAACAGATAGTGTCAAACAATGGGACACAGTTCACCGGCGAGCAGTTTACTCAGTTCTGCGACGACCTTGGGATCCTGAAAAGTTTCTCATCAGTAAATCACCCCCAGACTAATGGGCAAGTGGAAGCGGTTAACAAGATTATCAAGCAGATCTTAAAGAAAAGGCTGGAGGCAAGGAAAGAAGAATGGGTAGACAAACTACCAACGGTGTTATAGGCTTATCGAACCATGGCTTGCAGCTCCACCAGGGAAACTCCTTTCTCGATGGTCTACGGAACAGAAGCTATGCTACCGGTCGAGTTTGAAGTCACCTCACACCGAAGAGCCACCTTCAATGCAAAGGAAACAACGAGCTACTCTCAGCAAGCGCTAACCTTATCGAGGAAAAAAGAGATGAAGCATGCTTGAGAATGGCAACATATTAGCAGAAAGTAGCCCGGTACTACAATAGGAACGTGCAGGCTCGAAGCTTCAAGACAAGTGACCTCGTTCTATGACTTGTCCTACTAGGAGGCCGTGACCCCAGGGATAGAGTGCTGGGGCCAAATTGGGAAGGTCCTTACGTTGTGAAGGAAAGGTTACAAGCCGGGGGATATCACCTTGCCAACATCGAAGGAATAGAGCTCCCTCAGGCCTAGAACGTTGAACATCTCCGGCCCTATTACCAATAGAACATTTGGTGTAGAAAGCTCATAATGGCATTTCGAATAAGTGAACCTCCATTTATCTTAGCATATTGGCAATGTACGTGTTTCCCTGGATTCACGAAAATAATGTCGTTTTAACTAAGGCAAAATGCATTCACCACATTATAAAGTGAAAAGGTGATTAGTTCTCATTTCGACCTAGTATAGACTGTCAGGAGTGCAAAAGTCATAAAAGTCGAGAAAAGGAAGAAAAAGGGGCAAAACCCATTTAAGCTGAAATTGTCTTAGTTACAGATCGACAAATACAAGAAAAGAAATAAAAGCAGCAAAATCCTAAGGGGAGGTGCTAGGAGGAGGCTCCAAAATAAGAGGCTCTTGAGCATCAGAAAGATCTACTGCAGGCACGTCCTTTATTATCTCTTTGCCAAGATCGGTCCCGATCACCCTTTCCCTCTGTGAAGTGGCTTCGGCTGGAATGCCGTTCTCCTTAGGAGGACTATCAACACCCTTGCCACCAGATAGAGGATCCATTTCTGCATCTTCGATGAAGCCTTGTATGGTCTCTGAGATCTCCCCACCAAAGAAAGAGAAATCCATGCTCGGATGATTCAGCCACAATGTATACATAAAGTTGTCGGTAGTATAAGTGACAGCAGCTGCCCGAGCTTCCTCGATCATGGCCGAGGTCCCCTCCCCTATCTTGGTGACTTCGCATTCGGTGCGTACAACTCTCTCCTCAAACCACCAGGTCTCCTCAATAGCACGACTGACCTCCTCACGATCCTCCATATGCTACCTTTGGAAGCCTCCAACCTCTTGGGTAAGAAGGAGCATGTCCTTCTTACTCCTTTGTAGCTCCTCATGGGTCTTCTGCAACCTTAAGGCGACGTCAGCCACCTCATGCATGAAGGACCCCTCTCTTCTCCTCGCTGTCGCATTAGCGTCCTCCAACAGGCACTCGGTATCCTCCAACTTTATAGTCAACCTTATTACCTCATCAGTGGCAGCAGCTAAGTCAGTCTTGAGCCTCTCCCTCTCTGCCTCCCAGGCCAAGCACTCTTCCCTCTGCATGATGGCTTCGAGCAGCCCCTGGAAAGGAAAAACAGAAGGAAAAGAAGAAAAAAAGGTTAGAATATGAAGCATAAAAATACAAAAGGAACCAAAAAAGAAAGACCTCACTTACCACTAGGTAATGGCTAGCTAGCGTCTCCATCAGGGTGCTGCCTTGCATCCCATCGTCCTCCAGGGATGCGATGCTTTGTCCTAAGATCTACCCTACATTCTCATGAACGAAGTTATAGAAGGACCGAGTCTTGATCCCTAGCCCTTCGGAGGGACGGATTGACATGCCTACCGGACGAATCGACGAGCTGTGAGCAGGCTCTTTCCCTTTGCTGAGCCCCTGCCTCTTCAGGGAAGGTTGGTCGAGGGCATCACTTTTGTGGCTCTGTGACCCTTTGGCCTCCCTCTCGATTTTAGCAGATCCACGGTGCAAAGCTTGGGCAGGCGAAAGAAGAGTCTCCTCAACTATGGATAAGTTGAAAGGAAGGTTTGCTCGAGTAAAAGCTGGGAGAGGAAGCGGTATAGCTGAGGCAGGCCTTTAAGGAACTAGAGAGGATGAGGGATGATCAACATAAGCATCAGCTGCCCGCTTGCGCTTTCGAGGGGGCTCCACAAGGTTGACCCTACCCATGTCAGCCTCTTTGCCAAAATCTGCAGTAAGAACTTCCCTTACACCGCAAACCCCAATGTCGCGTGAACTGTCAATAAGCTCAGCGCTCAAGGGAGGAGAGAGTTCGTAGGGTTATAGGAGATCTTCAATAAACTTCACACTACTTGAGGAGGCATCAGAAGTAGACAACTGGCTCAAAATCTTTGCTTCCTCAGCGCTCAATTCCGACCTCTCTCTTCAGATGCCCTCTATAGAAAACACAAAGAGATGTCAGGCAAAAAAGAGAATAGGACAAAAAGCAAGAGTGATGGTAGACAGAGGTAAGACAAATAAAAAGGCCAGCCCTCACTCTAACTCACTCGCCTGGATCGATTATGAAAGAGAAGTTCCGAAGGCGACACAACGATGGACAAGACACAAAGAATCAATGGATTTTGTAAGGACCCACATTGGACTTCCCTCAAGCCTCACCTGAAGGCAACGCCTTCTTATACCTTGAAGAACGAGGCGACAAATAATTAAAACCTTCATGTCGATCAATCCCCTTGGTCTGATAAAGGAAGCACAAAGCCCACGCACTGGGAGGACGAAGGCCGTTCTGGAGATGAATGAGGGCAAAAGAAATTAATGAGGAGTGAGCGTTGGGTGTCAGCTGTGTTAGGGCAAGACCCAGTTCGTTTAAAAAATCAATAATAAATAGAGGGATTGGAAATTGAAAGTCCTCGTTCAAGTGGTGGACGCTAATAGCCACTGACCTCAACGGAGGATGCGCGGCATGGTCTGCAGGAGATGGCACCAGCACGCGGCAGCCCCTCGGGAAAAAGTATGCCTCCGCGATTCCCTCCATCTCCTTCAATCTAATAGTAGAAGGAAAATGCTTGAAGGTAGAAGTGGCTCTGGACCCCACTGGCTCCCCATGAGCCTCGAACCTACTCACAACCTCGCCACTCTGAGAGGTGTCATCCCGCGAACAAAAAGGCCCTTCACTTTCCTCAATCTCGGTATCCTCGCTGACTATAAGGTGGCGGGGGCGTTTGGAAGGCTAAGACATCTACAAATAAGGAAAAAGAAGAAAGGGAAAACCAGGTTCCGAATAGGAAAACCTGCAAACTCGAGAACCACCTAACCCAGAAAAAATGCAAACACTACCCCAAAAATCACCTGATTAACGTAAGGAAGAGCCCTAGGGAGGAAGATCACACAAGTCCAAGGACTCGAAAGATTCCGTCACAGCCACCCAACACCCTGGCCACCGTCGACAAAACAGGCGATAACCCACTCCAGTCACCGTCCCCTCATAAAATGCCGGAAAGCATTCATAAAAAATCTTAGAACAAAAACAGTAACACGGGAACGAAAACGCACCTTGACGTTAAAAAGAAGATCCAAAAGTTTGAGGTGCAAGGGTTGCAACTTGAGAGCTGGTCTGGAAACAGCCGTAAGGTGAAACAAGGTCCTTCGGGGGGGAAAAGGTGAGTAGTCTCTGAATAAAAAGGAAATATAGAGCAAAAGTAGAATGGTGGCTAAAAAGGGGAGTCCTCTAGTTTTAAAATAAGATAAGACGAACCGTCAGATGCAGGAACCCTTCAACTGAGCCATAATCTGACGGACCAGCACACTTTAAGCATTTAATGCAAAAGCTTGATAGCCGAACGAGAATAATCATTACGCCGGCCGCTAAAATCGAAGAAACGCACGGTAACCCAACTTTTCAAATTCCTGGTGGAAGAACGAGAGGGTAAGCTACATAGCTGACCTTATCATAGCTCAAAGCCTTAAAACTACGATGAAGGTGCTCCACCCACTGCCCAAGCGACCGACGCACACCTAGCAACAATCTATTACTTGCAGCTTTCATGTAAGCCGGGAACTCGCAGCTCTCATGCGATCTATCTAATAGCTCGGGCACACCTGGTGCTCTAAGCACTAAGCTTCCAGAGCTCGTTATTTAATACCTTAGGCACACCTTGTGCTATAAGCACTAAGCCTCCAGAGCTCGCTATCTAATAGCTCAGGCACACTTGGTGCTATAAGCACTAAGCCTCCAGAGTTCACTATCTAATAGCTCAGGCACACCTAGTGCTATAAGTACTAAGTCTTTAGAGCTTGCTATCTAATAGCTCGGGCACACTTGGTGCTATAAGCACTAAGCCTCCAGAGCTCAGTTTGTCTCCCATACAGGTCCACTAAACTTCCCTAATGGAGCAACAAGTAAGACCGATAATCTTTCTTAATCATGTCCAAAGCAGGCACGAGCATCGGGCAACTCATATCATCAACCATTCACAATCGTAA
This sequence comes from Saraca asoca, assembly GCA_026873985.1. Classification (NCBI taxonomy): domain Eukaryota; kingdom Viridiplantae; phylum Streptophyta; class Magnoliopsida; order Fabales; family Fabaceae; genus Saraca; species Saraca asoca. The sequence goes on along the minus strand of JANHAO010008192.1, from coordinate 3,814 downwards.
CAAAGGTCCATAGGCGACCACTGAGCAAGTAAAGACAGTATCCTGTCAACAGAAAATGTATTACAAACTCCCAACTTGCGAAGCAAGCTATGAGTTGGGGGCTGATGTTATGAAGATTCTTTGAACAGGTAGCGGTGGCCCAGAAAGCTAGAGGCCCAGAAGAAAAGGGAGTGGCCCAAACCAAAACAAGACCGCTGGGGGGCGTTGTGGCAGGCTGCCAGACATGAGACATGCAGTGCCAGATGGCAAGGACACTAGTGAGCTCTCCTTCATGTCTGGGAAACTGATCAAGCATCTGATGGGCGTCACCTATAACACTCTATTAGCCCGTAGCCCCCAAGAATTCGACAATGATTTGCCTGGTATTTATTGTTTGCCATCCAGCATTTAATGCTTGTACAAATGTGATCATAGCTATATACAAATAAATTATTATTGACTATTGTAAGGCCTCCTATATAAAATGGGGACAGCGGAGCCGCAAAAGGCAAGAAATGAGGAAAAGCTGATCGGAAACACTTATTGTAACAGACACATTCAAAAGAGATAATATTACTCACCGTGGATGTAGGGGTCAAACTGACTTTAACCGAACCACGATAAAACTCCTCCTTGTTCTTTCCTCTTGGCACTGAAGTTTCACTAAAAATCTACGCATTCCGACTCATAGAACATCAACTTGATTTTTTGAATCTTTGATTGACCGATTATCAAAGTCGACCGTCAATAATTATCTTTTTAAATTTAATTGTAATTATAATATAATTTTATATTTTGAGACATATTATCATTTATATTATATTAAATGTGTTTATAATATGAATAATAGTATTATAGTAATGTATTAAGTTATTATATATATTTTTATTTATTTTATGTTATTAAATTATTAAATATATTTCTTTTCATAAAATTTTAAATTATTAAATTATCAATAAAATATTCTACAATTATAATTAATTTAAACTTAATAACTCGAATTGGGTCTAAATTTAGACAATCTCAATTGGACTTATTGTCTTCCTTGATAACAATACCTTGTTATTTCAATTAGTATCAGATTTTTTTTTTCCTTCAAACATAGTAGTTTAGTTTGCAAACAAAAAAGGGTTTAAGAGTTGCTGAGGGTCTAATCTATTTTTTTGTGGTTTTTGTGATTGTTGGATGTAATTGATGGTTAAGTGGTACGGCCTTAAAATGGGGCAAAAATATAAATTATGGAATTTCGAAGTAAATATCGAAATATGTGGTTTTGTTTTATATGGATTAGTGACTTGAAGGATTTTATGGCTTGTACCACGTGGCACTTGCCCAATGGCTTGTCAACCAGGTTATGCATACGCGTAGTTTCAGATCCAAGTATGATTAAACTACCCTATAATAAATGACAAGAAATTAATGGGAATGACCTTCCTTTAGACACGGAAATAACTATATTATCTTGAATATTATATCCTCTCATATACGGAGGAGAGTTATTCAGGATACGATAAAATCTTAAATATTCTTTGATGGAAAGTAGGAATTCTAATTATTTAAATTGTTTTAACTTTTTTTAAAATGTAAAATATATTTTAAAGAGTAAAATGAATCATTATATTAATTTTTTAAAAAATTAATGACTCTTAATTTAATAAATAATTAAAAATAATTTTTAATTTTTAATTATTTACTTATTTGATTTTTTTGATCAATGATTATGAAGATTATGAAAATTTAAGGAGGCAATGAGATATTTCAAATGCCAGATAACAGAATTAAAAAATTAATTTTTTTAATATATGTGTAATTAATATGTAATGAAATTTATTATCATTACTAAATTTTAGCAAATTTCTCTTGTTTAAAATCATTTTTTTAATTAAGGTACTGGATTATATTATTCATTAGAAAAAAAAATTGCCCCCCATTTCCTTCTTACAAAACTCTTACTACCATTTATCATCATTGACCACCGCACACTATCTCCCATCACTACATTTTGTTATTGATTATTATTCATTACCACATTTCGTTATTAACCATCATCCACCATCACTATCATTACTGATTACTATCTATCATCACTTTTTATCATTAAGTATCGTTAATCATCATTTATTATTATTGACTATCACTCACCACTATCTTTTGTCAATAACCACCACTTACTAACATATTCCATTATTGACTACTGCTCACCATTACACCATCTTTCGCCGTTGATCACTGCCCACCACCGTATTCCGCCATTAACCATCACCACCCACCACTATCTATTGTCATTGACCACCGTTTACCACTACCTATTGCTGTTGACCATTGTTTGTTACTACCTACTATCATTAATTACCGCCCACCATTACCTACTGCCTATCACCTTGACCACCGGTCACTATCATTTATCACCATTGACTATTGCTTACTACCACCTACTACCGTTGATCACATTTATGTTGTTAATCATTTTCACTATTGACAATTATCCACTTACATGTTTTGTTATTGACCATTGTCCACCATCATATTTTGTTGTTGATCACTACCACTTGTCATGATCTATTGTTACTAACCATCGTCCATCATAGTTTACTGTTATTGGCCACTGCCCACTACCATTTATCACCCTTGACCATCGACTATCGTCACCTATCGTCGTTGATCATCACCTACCGTTATCTATCATTATTAAATACCATCTATTATTATAAATCACCACCTAACTAAATAATAATAAAAAGAATCATAAATAGTGTGATTCCATTTTTTTACTGAACCAACCAAATTAAAAATTAATTATTACTATTACTCTTACTTTTCTTTATTTATCTCATTTCTATAGTTTGAATCAAATATCCCCTTCTAATGAAACACTCTTACGTATATAATGAACAAGTACTTTAAATAATCATAATATCTCTTAAACTTGAGTAATTATATCTCTTTTATATAAACTATTATGTTTTTTAATAATGAAATTCATATCTTTACACATAAATATTTGTATCTATTAATCGTGAACTATCATATTTCTTGAATGAATATTAACATATCTTGCGAAACAAATCTCTCAAATACAAACGGTCATATCTTCCAATAAAACAATACATATTTCATATTACATTGCGCAATATTTTCCGGTTTTCTCTTATAATTTACAAATTACACAACATATGGAGTACCTTACTTTAATGATCAATAAATAGAAATTTGTCATGTGTAAATATTTATTGACCCACATTGTTTGAACTTCATGTTTTTGTTGACATTAGAGATAAAATCTTTTCCACTTCTTTGCTTTTTCCTCATCTACACGCTCTCCTAGGAAGCTAGGATCTAAAATTTTTTATCAATACCCCCTCTTATAGGTAACTGAGGTTTGGAATTTTTTATAAATAAAATTTTTTATACCCCCTCTAGAAGTTAGTTCTTTTCCATGAGAGAGTATAAATAAAAAAGTGAAAAAATAAAAAATAAAAGTAGCATTCCAGCCTTATTTATTTAAATACAACATAAAATCTATTGCTGGAATCAATGTCTTCTATTTTTAATTGAAAACGGAATGGACATTAAATTAATTCAGTAAGGTGATATTTATATTCAACAAAAACAGAGTAACGAATATCTATACAAATCCATTTCAAATGAAGAAATCATCTCATTCATTCACTACAATTGGATTTTAATGGATATTTTTGAGTCGTTTTTATGGCCTACGTTAGTGAAGACATTATCATCGAAGGTTTCTATGGGCCTGTTTGGAAGTGTTTTCAGGTATTTTTGTTTTATTATTTTTGAAAACAGTTTTTTAAAAACAGTTTCTAAAAACTGTTTT
>JANHAO010008191.1:0-19461 GCA_026873985.1 Saraca asoca | reverse complement strand
TCATTATCATCACTAGATTCACTTTCAGAATCACTAGAAAAGTTATCACAATCAAAAAGAGTGTAGAAAGAATTATTTTGAAGTATCTAATTATTTTCATATTTTGCCATAAGACAAAGCAATGCATCATCTTCAGATGCTTGATGAGTGGACGACACAAGTAAAGGAAAACCCTAGGTTATGTACTACTCATGCTTGTTTCCACACTCATACTTGTGCTTTAAACTCTTCTATTTAAAGAGGAGAGAAGCCAAATCGAATAACATAACAATTTAGCCTTAGCACATGCATTGCATGCCAACTCTCTTTAGGTGATCTCACTTCTTATCTCTTATTTGCATTCAAACACTAACCTTGCCCTGGTAAATTTATGGAGAGCTATCACCTCTTAAGCTAAATGGTTGAATTTCCTATTCCACCTATTACATGAACTTGGTGAAAGCTTTAAATCAAATTAGTTTATGTGGATCACTGTTGGTATTGGAGATCAAATTTGAAAAAGTTACCCAAAGACGATTCAAAAGACTTGATCATGGGATTGGTTGGAGAGTTTGTGGACTTGCTTAAAGATCAAATTCAGATTTGACTAAGGATTCTAGAAACAACTCTCAAGAAGGTATAATTTAAACTATTGATTTAAAGTTTACCTTATGAATTAAATTATAAACAACATGATCTAGGTCTGGGGAAATTTTAAAAAATTTCACTGAGTATACTTGATGCTTTGATCGACATATTTGATGTCTTTCAATCCAATTTTCCCCAATAGCACCACCATGCTTTAAGCACTTTTGTCTTTAATAACTTCCAAAATAAAATTTCCTAATTCTAACGTCTATAAGTAACTATATCATATAAAGAAACCTTTAGTTACATGCAAGGGGAGTAAAATAATAAGAGAATTTTACATTCAGAAGTTGAAAGAAAGGTAAGACACATAGGCCCTATTTAATAAAATATCCAATAATGAAACATATATTCATAAATGTATTTGATTCATAATCATTCTTCCATGCATTTAGGTATATATATATATATATAACATATATAAAATAAAAAAGCATAGAATATTAACTATTTGATTCAAATTATGGCCATGCATGTTTCAAGTTATTTGATTAACATTTAATTCAAGTAAGTTGATTAATTTGATTCCATAATTAAAACGTCACAATCAATCTATTTTGAAAATTAATCTTAATTAATTTCAAAATCAATCAATCAATCAAATCTATCATTCTTTCTTAAACTTTGAATAAAGTAAATAAAATAGAAAGAAAGTTTCCAAAATTATTTCTAATCAATTGATATTGATAATTAAAATAAATGGAAAGTTTCCAAAATCATTTCAAATCAATTTGTATCCATATTCAAATTGGATCTACAATTTAGACATGTTTTCTCAAAACTAGTTGTGATTGTAATCAATTTCCTAAATTGTATTTATGCAATTAAGGTATAGGAATCAAGGGGTTGATTGATTGTTTTCATAGCCAATCAAGGTGGCCAAAACCAATGTGTGTGGTGGCCAAAATTTCATCCAGCCTTGTTAGTCCAACCAGCACCAAGTTTTAGTCAGTAGCCTTGTCCTCGGCTAACAAGCCTTATGCTTACCACCAAGTTACTGTGGTAGCTAGCTAGCTCTTTTTTGGTATATTTTTAATCCAAAGTGCAAATCTAATTCATATTGGTTTTGATCATATGAAACCAAATTACAACATACACATAATCTCAATTACCACTATAATAATCAAATTTTTAATTAAGAATTAAAAGCAAACAACATGGGTTCTGATACCACTATTGGGAAAAATAGATCAAAAGCATCAAGTTTGTGCAGCAAAATTTTAAAATTTTTCTCAAATCTAGATAATGTTGTTTACAAATTAATTCATAAAGCATTGTATAATTCAAATAAACTTAGTGATTTGAATTATACATTCTCGAGAGTTATTCTGAGAATACCTTGTCTTCAAATCTAAATTTGATCTCCAATCTATTGCATAAACTCTCCAACAAGTTGTATGATCAACTCCTCTAGATTATCTTCAAGCAAATCCTTTAGATTTGATCTCCAACACCAACGGTGATCAAGAGATCAGCATGAACTAATTTGATTCAAAGCCTCAACTAATATTCATGCAATAGGCAAAGTAACAAGATCAACCACTTAGCGTAAGAGGTGCTAGCTTTCCAACTAATCACAAATTCACTTGTCTAGGGTTGATGTTTGAATATAAAGAGGAGATGAGAAGAGAGATCACACTGAGGGAGTATTTTTGGGTGGATAACACATGTTCTTGGTGTATGGTATTATCTTACGATCAAAGGATCGACATCTTTCCTATTTAAATAAAAGATAATGGAGTACAAATAAGAGTGGGGAATAACTAAGGCAGGAGCACAAGCTAGGGTTTCCTCTTGCTTGTGCCATCCACTTCACCAAATGGATGGGCTACATGGCTAGGGTTGATACTCTAGCCTTGTGTTCTACCTTCTTGGCCCAAGGAGTGCATACTCCTTAATGAGTTCAAACTCATTAATTCTCATGTGCTCTCTTTTTGTGTCCAATAAGCCTCCAAACTCATAAACTCTCTTATGCAATAATTCTTAAATTGTTTTAATTCATTAATTAAATCAACTTTCTAAGTAAGAAATCATTCATTGCCTTATGATCTCCTCTAGAGTTAATATAAATGTTCTAATAATATTCAAATATCAATATTGAAAATTTACTACTATTTAATGATTATAATCTATATTCGAATCATTAAATTGTTGATTAGTTAATACTTCTAATCATAATAGAATATTTAATTAATCATTTTAAATTTTTAAAATGTTCACGAATTAGGCTCTTGAATTCAAAATATTTTGTATTATAAATTTTCCTTTAACCTTGGATTAGAGAGATTCTATTATGTGTGATCCATTAAGTTTTTATGCATATTGATAATAAATTTATTTACAAACTTCTATAAGCTTAATTGAATTCAAACTTTCAATTCAAATACAATTTTCCTAAATTATTAAAATAAATTCATACATCATGATTGGCTTATATAAAATATCATGACCACCTAAATGCTAAGAATAGATTAGTGGAAATCAAAATCTTTTTATGACAAAGTGTTAGTGCACAATTCAATCTCTTTATTTCTTGATATTTAAATTGAACTTGGGATATGGTTAAAGTGCCAACCTTAATTTGAATGTCCAATTATAAGTGCATGTCTGACTATATGTTATCTCACAATTGATTATACATAAAACTCCTTTTATGTATCAATCAATACATAGGCCTATAATTTTGATCATAGCACAAGTATCAAACATCTTTTGAATATCTTGCCAAGGAGGATGAATCATTTTTTGATCAATTGCTACCTTCATGTATTTCATGATGCACCTAATAATGGTTTGTACCTATTAAGAGTACAAGTCTAGAATAATATCAAAGTACACAACTCTATACATAATATATTGTGTTGATCTCAAGTCTAAAGATCACTTACATTGCCTTTCACATGAAAGTCTATTGACACATGGTAACATTCCATATGGTTTCTCATGGTGATCAATCCAATCATATGTTCTATAACATATACCTATATATCTCATCCAGATATCAACATATCTACAGTATATGAGATTACTATGTTTTTCTAGAAAAATATGAGATGATATGTATTGGTTTACTCATGAATTATTGATGTCTTGTTTTCTTAATAATTCAACAATTGGGAATATTTAGAAATACAATTATATATATGAATCATCTCATAATTACAATCCCAGTTGTAATAAATTTATACATAATCATATTTCAAGTACTTTATCCAATATAGCATACATATACCAATATATGTATATATGTATATTAAAACTAAATTGATAAAGAGACTAAAACATAATGTTTATTATATATGCTAAGATATATAGTTTTTATGCCATTACAACTTATTATCTCTAGGGCATATATATTAACACATGATATTAAGAAAGAACTGGAGGAACTCAAACTACATTTGAAAAAGATTGAAGGTAGTCTACATTTTGTTGAACCTAGAATTGGAGATTTTCTATATTGTCAATTGGTTTTCTCCTATTTCTTTTTGTATTTATTAGATCTATAACTCATAGGAAGAGCATGATTCATTTTGTGATCATGCTGATAGAGTGATTAGGGACAAAGACAATGCAATATCTAGACTTTTAGATGATAATATGAACTTTAGTCTATTTCTACAATCGGGCCATCAATATGCTCTTTCTATAAAAATTAAATTATTTTTTTTAAAGAGTTTTAATTTACTTAATGGATTAATGGAGAAATCTATGAGACATGATTCTATTAACTTAATGTAAAATTCTAAATAAATAGTTTTAATTTTATAAATGAAATTTATTTTTGTATATTTAAATAATAGGCTTGGTGCTTGAATGTGGGTAAATATTTATCAATGGAATGTAGGTTGTGGCCAATCGTATTCATACACTAGAGAATAAAAGTCTTGGACTCTCTTATAAATACCTATATTAGTCTTACTAGTGAGGGCATACAAATATACTGCTTAGTTAAAAGTAACAAGTTAATAACTTGTAGAAAATTCTCATATTCATATTATTCTTTATATATCTTCTGACTTATATTGAGGATAAGACACTTCACATATATGATCTGTGGAGAAAGTTTGTGACTTTTGGAGAAAGTTTGAGATTTATGAAATATGTTCACGACATGGGAAGAGGTTTCTACCTTATAATGATTAAGAAGAAATTCTTCATAGAGAAGATCCAACTATAACATCTGGTAACCTTTTATAATTAACTTTTTATTTTATATTATGGGAGAATCTATCATTTGTTACTCTTTCCTCTCTTTACTTACCTTGTTATTTCCTTGCACATTGGTCTTTTGTTCATTTCAATTTATGTTAACATATTTATTGTGCTACATGGCAATGTTGCAATTTGTTGTTGGTTGATCAAGATGATGACTATAGTAAATGTATTAATTTATATTACTTATATCAATAATCTTGCACTTGGAGAGTTTCTTAAAATTTTTCTAAAATAATGAAAACTTGATCCTCTATTGCAAAATGCTATCTCAATTAGTGATATTGATTTCTACAATTGTTATGTCTAGCCATGCATAACCAAGATACATAGATCCCTCAAGCAAATTCTAGTTAGCATTTCTCCTTTGCAATTTCCAATGTAAATCCATTTAGTAAGGCTTGTTTGGTATAGCGATAGGATAATTGGGCATAATCATAATTAATTATTAATAATATATTTTTAAATAATTAATTATGTATAATTTATTTTATGTTTGGCAACATCTTTTGATAATTGATTATACATAATTTATTCTTGTTTGGTTGATATATAGAAAAATAACTTTTTAGCATTAAATTATTGAAAAAGACAATAAAGGAAAAGAGAGAAAAAGGATATTTTTTTTGTTATTATTAGAGTAACAACAATAAAGACAAAAGAAAAGAAAAGTAACATTAATATAGATACAAATTTGGATGTTTTTCTTTCTATAATCCTTAAAATAAAAGCTACTCAAAGTAGCTTTTTGTTAAATCAAGGTTATTGTCAATAATTGATTATTCAAAGATTTAAAAAGTACAATCAAATATATCTATATTCAATTATTTAATCTATTACTAATTATTGAGAATTCTAATTATTATACCAAATAAGTTGCTAAAAGAATTTAATAGCATTTCATCGATTTTAGCCTTTGGCAAGATAAGAAGACCAAATGGGAAGGAAATTACGTTAAATATTGTTACCTTTGTGTTGTAACTATTATATATATATATATATATATTACTATGGTAACTCAAAGTTTAACACGAGTTTACTATTTGAAACTTATTGGACACATATGGAAAGTTGCTCTTTACAAAACTGTGATAATGACTTGATTGTGTAGTAGCTATATTTTTGAATTTGCTACTACATTAACACACTTTATGTAGAATATAGTCTGGTATTGTAGAATGATAGTTGTATTAGTTATTACTCACCAGAAAGAACAAGTAGTCGTTATGCTTTGCTCTTTACAAAATGACAATTCATGGCCAACCATATAACAACCAAATGACAATTAGAAACTTGCTGGACTATTGTTGAGCCATTTACTTTTTGCTCCTTGGCTTCACCTATAAATAGGGGCCTTTTTCTCATTAAGAAATCACACCACAACAACAAAGCATATTAAGCTTCAAGCTTCTTCTCTAATATTCTTTTGCTACTCTTGAGAGAAAATTTGTTTTTTCATATACATATCTACTCTTAGAAAGAGTTTGAGCAAGATAAAGTCTTTTTATCTTTGAACGTATTTTGATTTACTAGCTTAGGATTGAGTGAGGGAAACATTTGTATAATCCTTGAGAGCTAGGAATTATTGTCTTGGTACAAGACTAGAAAATCCTTAAGTTGAGAAGTGGGATTGCTTAAGTCCTCAAAGATCAAGTGATAAAGGTTGTTAAATGGCTAAAAATAAAGTATTGGTGGATAACCCTCAAGTGCTCATTTGACCTTGAGAGAGAAGAATAGACCTAAAAAGCATTCCTTTTGGACCATGAACCTCTATATACCTTGTATCTTCTCTACTTTACTTTTTACTTTTATGCCATTTACAAAGCTACTTGCTATTTTTGAACTGCATATTTTACTTACTCTTTGCAAACTATAATTTGCTCTTTCTATAAAAATTAAATTTTTTTTTAAAAGGCTTGAAATTATTTTACACCAGTTCACCCCCTTTTTGGTGTTTTAGCACTGTCATTTGGCATCAGAGCTCAGTCTTTTTTTGTGAACTTAACCACTTTGAGTAAAGATCTTATAGGTACATGGTGGATTCTGATGGTCAAGAGGGATACTCTACAACTAGACCATTATCGTTTGATCACACCAACTATGACTATTGGAAGTATCAAATGATGATTAATCTTTAAGCCATTGACAATGAAATATGGAAAATCATTGAAAAAGGATTTACCACTCTAACGAAAAATTAAAATGGAAAGGATGTTCCTTAAAAAAAAAAAAGAAAACAAGATTAGTATAAAGATGAAAAGAAAAAGAGCAATCTCCATGCTAAAGCAATAAAGGCAATCATGTGTGATGGCTCCAAAAGAATTCAAGAAAATATTCAAATACACAATGGCAAAAAATATATGGGAAAAGCTCCTTGTTACATTCGGAGGAACCAAGCAAAACACGTGTGAGTATTCTTGTTCAAGAATATGAACTCTTTTAAATATATGAAGGCAAATCAATTAAAGCCATGTTTGAAACGTTTTCCACCATCACAAATTGTATTCATGCTCTTAGAAGAATCATTCTCGAACATGATCTTATCCTAAAGATCTTACAGTGTCTTCCAAGATCTTGGCAATCCAAATGTAATGCAATTTAAGAAGATAACAATCTTGAAACTTTTACATATAATGAGCTAAAAGGTAAACTCTTGGCATATGAAAAAATATATATGAGAGATACTCATGATAGAAGAAAAAGAAATATTGCTCTTAAAGCTTCTTCATCAAAACAAGAAAAAAAAGAAAAAGAAAAAGTAGAAGAAGAATAATAAATATTTGAAAATAAAAATGATGAAATGGTATATCTAGCAAAAAGATTTTTTTAATATTATTAAAAGAAAAAAGTTAGATAAAAGAAAACCTCTTTTGAAGAAAAAGCAAACAAGAAAAGAAAATAGTAACCAAGTCCAAACATGTTATGAATGTAAAAAGCCTAATCATATAAAGATTAATTGTCCATATCTCAAGAAAAAGTTCCAAAGAAGGCCTCCAAAGAAGAAAGTGTTGCTGGCTTTAAGGATGATGAAGTTGTCTCCTCTGAAGAAGAGACAAATCTTTGCTTCCTGGCAAAAATGACTATTTGGAAAAATCCTCTTCTCTATGATAAGTTACAAAAATCTTTTGATAGTTTGTTCTTTGATTCCCGAAGGTTTATGAAAAATTATTTAAATGTTTTTGATGAAAATGCTTCTTTGCAAAAGGAAAAACAAGTTTTACTGGAAAAAGTTGAAGATTTGAGAAACAAAAATTGCTTTTTGGAAAAAGCAAGCGATTTTCAAAATGATTTAGAAATAGAAAATGATGTTTTATCAAATAAGGTTACTTCTTTAGAAAAATAAAAGAAACATTTAGAGAAAAAAGCAAGTTCTCTTCAAGTTGTTTTCAAAATTGAAAATGAAGTTTTGTCAAACAAACTTGTTTCATTGAAAAAAAGAAAAAAAATTTCAAAAAAGAAAATATCACTTTAAAGAAAAATAATTTTTCAAAAATGTAAAAAAAAAAATTACGTAGAAAGAAAAATCAAATTTTTAGAAAGTGACATTTCTTGATTTGTAAAAAGCAAAAGGAATTTAAACAAGCTTTTAGAAAAACAAAAATGGTTTTTTGATAAAGGAAGAGTTGGCTATATTGATGGAACTAGTACAAATTATTATAAGAATTATTTTGTGAAAGCTAGTAATTCACCTACTCCTCACATAACATGTAATTATTGTAGGAAAAATGGACATGTGTTGCAATCTTGTGTGGATAACAAAAAATGATATGATATAAATGCATATACTTGGGTATCAATTGGTTGACATTAAAAGAAGTATGAGACTAACCTAAAAGGATCTAAAATGATTTAGGTACCAAAAAATGGATTACTCACTTTTTGTAGGTTAGTCTCAAACCAAGGCTCTGAAAGGATTATTGATTTCTTAATAGTGATTGTTTAAAACACATGAGGGAAGATTCAAGCAAGTTCATCTCCCAAACCAACTCAAGGAGGCAAAGTAGTTCTTGCTGATGACACTAAATGCAAAATCATCAGTATTGGTAAAATTGGTATAAATTTTTCATTTTGTATCAATAATGTTAAAATGCTTGAATGACTCAAACATAATCTTTTAAGCATTAGTCAACTTTGTGATAAAGGTTATAGATTTGTATTTGAATCCTCTCATTGTTATGCAAGGCATCATCAATAATAAAAGATCCTTTGTGCGCCAAAGAAAAGAAAATATTTATGCAATTTCTTTATAGGGTATTCCTCTAAAGGAAATAAAATGTTTTGTTTCTATAAATGATAAAAGTTAGTTATGGCATAGAATTCTTAAGCATGAAAACATATTTCAAATCTTTACAAACATGGCCATACCTAAATCAACTTTGAGAAAAACCATATTTGCAATGTTGTCAACAAGGGAAATAAGTGAAATCATCTTTTCAACCTAAAAATGTTATTTCCACTTCTAAACCCTTGGAGCTATTTCATATAAATCTTTTTGGTCCTACAAAATGTCTAACCTTTGGTGCCAAAAGATATGGGTTAGTTATTGTTGATGATTTCTCAAGATATACTTGGGTACTCTTTTTTACTCATAAAGATGATATTTTTTATGAATTTGAAAAGTTTTAACAAAAAAATTCAAAATGGGAAAGGTGTGTGCATATCAAGCATTACAAGTGATCATGGTGTGAATTTGAAAATTATCTTTTTCAAACTTTTTAGGAAAGTAATGGGATAAGCCATAATTTTTCATGTCCTAGAACTCTTAACTGGGGCAATAGAAAGGGAAAATCAAACTTTAACTAATATGGCTAAAACCATGCTTTGTGAAAATGATTTTCTAAGATATTTTTGAGTAGAAGCAACAAACACATCATATTATATTATTAATAGATGCTTGATGCATCCCATCTTAAAGAAAACTCCTTATGGATTTTAGAATGAAACAAAACCCAATATAGGTTACTTCCATGCTTTTGGTTGTAAATGTTATATCTTGAATAATGGGAAAGCTCACCTATTAAAATTTAATTTGAGATTTGATGAAGGTATTTTCTTAGGCTACTTTACCACTGGAAAAGCTTATAGAGTTTATAATAAAAGAAATCTGGTGATTAAGGAACCTATGCATGTTGTATTTGATAAAACTAATGATGCTCCTTTGATAAAGGATTTAATTGATGATGTAGATGATTTTATGATATCAAATGCTCAAAAAAAGCACATACAACAAAGCTTCCTAAATGAACAGATAGATTTAAAAGAACAAGAGAATCAGAAAAAGCAAGAAGATCTAAAAGATCAAGTGAACTTAAATAAGTAGCTTGAGGAACAAAGTCCTAGAAGACCACATCAAAATCTTCTTAGAGAATAGAGACACATGCCGAGCTATCCAATGGAATACATCATTGGCAATCTATCTCAAAGAATTCAAACAGAATCCTTAAGTGAAAAAAAAAACAACAATAATTTAGCTCTTCCTTCTCACATTAAGCTGAAAAATGTTAATGAAACCTTGAATGGTGAAACTTGGATCCAAGCTATGCAAGAGGAACTCACTCAATTTGAAAAGGATGAAGTGTGAAAACTTGTGCTCAAACTACATACCATCTAATCATTAACATAAAGTGGGTCTTCCACAACAAGCTTAATAAATTCGAAAAAGTGATAAGGAACAAAGTAAAGTTAATAGCACAAATGATTGTGATGAAACTTATGCTTCTGTTGCTAGACTAGAATCTATTAGAGTATTAGTTGCTTTTACATTATTCAAGAATTTTAAATTATACCAAATGGATGTTAAAAGTGCTTTCTAGGATGATTTCTTAAATGAAAAAGTTTATGTGAAATAACTTTTCGGATTCTTGAAAAACCTAATCATGTTTGTAGACTCACAAAGGCATTATATGATCTTAAGCAAGCTCTTGGAGCTTGGTATGAAAGGCTAAGAAAATTCCTTATTGAGAATGGTTGTACAAAAAAAAAGTAGATATTACTTTGTTTATCAAAAATATTAAGTATGATATTTTGATTGTTCAAATATATGTTAATGATGTTATATTTAGATATGCTAATGAACTCTTGTGAAATGAATTTTCCAATCTTATGAAAGGAGAATTCAAAATGAGCATAATGGGAAAGTCTATATTTTTTCTTAGACTTGAAGTAGAACAAACCAAATATTGTACCTTTACAAATCAAGCCAAGTAGATGAAAGATTTCTTGAAAAGATTTGGGATGGAAAATGCAAGAGTCCTTGGCACTTCTATGAGTTTATCCACTAAATTTGACAAAAATGAAAATAGTAAGTTAATAAATAAGAAGCAATATAAAGGTATGATTGGCTCGCTCCTTTACTTAATCGCAAGTAGATCAAATGTTATGTTTAGTGTATGCTTATGTGCAAGATAACAATATAATCCTAAACAATCTCATCTTATTGTTGCGAAAAGAATCTTTAAATACTTACTTGGAACAAAATATTATCATTTGTGGTATCCTAAAAATGAATGTTTTGATCTTATTGGATGCTCAGTTACTGACTATGAAGGTTGTAAACTTAATAGAAAAAGCATTAGTGGCATATATCACTTCATAAGTCAATGCCTTGTCTCTTGGCATAGCAAAAAGCAAGCTTCCATTGCTTTTTCCACAACCGAAGCTAAATATATATTAGTTGCAAATTGTTGTGCTCAAGTATTATGGATGAAACAATAACTTGATGATTATGGTTTGACTTTTGAATGCATCCTTATACTTTTAATAATACAAGTGCTATTAATTTGATCAAAAATCCTATTCAATATTCTAGAATCAAACTTATTGAGATCATGTTCATAGAAGGGATGTTAAGTTTAATTTTATATATTCAAAAAATCAGCTTGCTAATATTCTTACAAAATCCCTCAATGAAGATTGATTTTTATTTTATTATAAAAGAACATGGAATGATTAGTCTCAATTAATCATGGATTGAAAATGTTACATTGTGATTTTTTTTAAGCTTTTATTTGTGTCCAATATGAATACATTGCATACATATCATGCATAATAATCTTTCTTTAAAAAAAATTGAAAAATGTGAAGATATAAGAAAAGAAAAGCAAGCACCTTGCTCTTTCTGGAAAGAAGGATTAAGATGAGTTCAAGATAGAAAATGGGAATAAATCAAAATTGAATAGTCAATAGCTATCATACACTTTTCTCTCTCTTGGCTAACGCACATCGAGCGCATTAAATTCCCAAGCCAACCTTTATCCATTCCCTTATGTGTGCACAGTAAACTAAGTTTTAAGATCTTATTTTTACATTTTCAAAGTTAACTTTATGTCAAAAACTTTTATTTGTCTCAAAGTTTTCCTTTTTAATGTTTAAAAATTGATTTCATTTCTCTATTTACAAAATGAAACCTTCTATTTCCTTTTGTAATACCTAGTTGTCCAAAGTTTGTTTAAAAAATGTTATTTTGAAATATCATTTTAATAATATATATTTACTTTTAAGTCACAAAGTATTTTAAAGGAACAATTATTTAAGTAATTATTTTTTGAAATTTATTACTTAGTAATTTTCTTTGTAAAACCAACTAAACTTAGTTTTTAAATATTTTTAAAACTTTATATTATCTTGTAGTAAAACCAATTTTTATAGTTATCTTTAAAATGACCTTATTTTTCAAAAATTCTAATTAGTTTCCTTGAAACCAATTTTAGTGTTTCTTAGTTTGTTTTTTAATCATTTTCAAAAAAAGGTCAGATTGTTTTAACTTAAAACATTCCTTTTCCAAATCAAATGATTCTAAGAGGATTTCTCAGTCACCTGCGAATGCCTTTAGTTTTCAAAAACCATTTTATAGTTCAAATTAGTTTTAACTTCTTTTAATTTCAATTTTTTAGTTCTTTTTTTATCTTATCTTCAAAAAATTTCAAAAACCCATTACCTTTTTTATGAAAACTTTTAAAAAATCCCAAAACAATTATTCATCATCTTCATTCCTTTGCTATTTTTGATCACCAAATCACTGCAACTTTATTTTTCAAATTTCTTTGTTTCTCTCTATAATCTCTTTCACTTTTTTCACAAGTTTGTGCTGCACACAATCCCCCAAACACTAAAATGAGAAAAATCCATTACTAATTTCCTTTCCATTCCATTTGCCCTTCTCAAACCTTAACCTCTCTATATAAAAGCCATGTTTATCCCTTAGTCGAACCACACTCAAATACTCACCCATGGCTTCCTAAACCAAACTTTTCATTTTCTCCAACCCATTCTTCAAAAACCTAGAAGCAAAAGCCCAATACATTCACCAATTCTTCAAAAGAAAATGTTTCACCCATTGTATTGTTGATATAGATTCTCTCAAGAAAAAATAACTTCATTATGTTGCCTGGCTGAAAAAGTAAGGATGGGAAAAACTTCTCAAATTTAGTGGTGAAGTGTATAATTAGTACACCCAATTGTTCTATGCCAACATTAATCTAAATCACACTAATTCAAGTGTTGTGATTTTGTATATGGAAAAGAAATCACTCTCACCATAGGGCTTCTTAAAATTCTCAAAGTTCTTAATGATAGGCATTGTGTGACTCCAAAGAAAAGCAACTTGACTGTTAATGAGTGTAATGTCAAATAATGGATGAAGATTACTTCAAATGACCAAAGTACCTCCTCTTATGTCAAGCAATGGATGCTTCATCAAGATTGAAAGGTACTTTATTATATTGTTTGACAATTTCTTTATCCAAAGGGTGGCTTTGCATTGTTTATGTTATGGGCTATTGAAAATAATTACAAACTAAATCTTGGTCACATCATCATGCATTGTTTGATATATACGAGAAACAAGAACTATGCCCTTCTACTCTATGGATTCCTCATTACCAAAATTTACAAATATTTTGGTGGTGATTTAAGTAAAGAAAAAGGTTTCTCGGTCACTCCCAGAAGTACTTTGAATGCTTCATGGCTAAAAGGAATTGAATTTTCTAAGGATGATGCATCCAAGCCTATTTCAAGAAAGAGAAAAATGACTGATCTAAAAAATTACATAATAAAGAAACACAGTGTTGAAAGAAAACTATTTTCTACTTTTGAGTCTCAGCTTACTGGTTCACCTAAAAAGAGGAATAGTCAAAAACAAGTTTTACTTTTATTGATTTAAAAAAAAAATTGGTGTGATTCTATTTTCACTGAAGATGCTAATGATACTCCTTTTACTCCCAAATATGAGGGTATCTTAATCTTTGAAGTATTTATCCTAAAAGGATCTAGGTATTTTGAAGACCTTGGCAAAGGTAAAGAGAAAGTTTATGAAGAAAGAGAAAGAAAGCTAAAAGAATATGTAAAATCTCCTATGAGAATGAGTAGAAGTGCTGGGGATATTTCTAACTTAAAGAGACCCACAGGACTTTAAAGTGGAGTTGTTCCATGTCGAAAGAGTAGGTCACTATTTTCAAATAAAAAGCACAATTTGAGGTAAAAAATAATGCAAATATAAATGAAAAGGAAGCACATTTTGAGGGGAAGCAACTTGTTCCTTCTCACGATTAGGACATTGATGATATGATTAATGAGTTCATGGCTTTCACTTCTAATGATGCCATGAGTGCCCCTAAAACTGAGTCTCTTAACTTAAATACCAAGTCCTCCGAAAGTGTGAATCTTGAGGTTGAAACTCCTGAAGGTTTGCCAAATCTAGGACATGTGGAAATTAGTAATTTAAGTGCTAAAAGAAATTCTAAACAAGAAGTGATCAAGGAAGATGATATTCCAAAGCAAAATGCTATGGGTTAAGCAAAGAAAACTAAAGTCTCTTCACCAAGAGAGCAAGCTTCCTATACTTTATTGCATACCTTAAGTGTAAGTCCTATCTTTCAATAACTCTCTGATCTTCCCATGACCACTCCTATGAATCTTGGCTCTATACCACTCTAGAACTTGTCTAAGAACTAATCCTTGAGCTTCTCAACTCTAAAAATTATTAAATAATAAGTTGTTTTGTTGGCTTGAAAGTCTTTAATTCTAAGTGCTTCAAGAGACTATTTTAGAGGTTTGCACTCTCCATTTCCTTCTATGGTTGATATGCAAGATTTATTTCCAAATGTTTCAAGACAACCTCCTAAACCTCAAGAACCTCTCCTTGTTAGATCTATCTTCACCCATGAGCAATTTACATCAAATGAAACAAGTGATGTAAATGAAGCTAGTCATGGTGTGAATCCTTTGGAAACCCATGTAGGGTGGTTAGAATAAAAATTCTTAAGCTTGAAGGAAAAGCTAGTTGCTTGAAAGAATAGTATGGCTATGGAATTTCAAGAGATACAATAACAAATTGGCTTCATGCGTAATATGATTATGCAATATATCAAGGATACCTTGGCCCCTTTTCCTAGGACCTGGCTATAGGACTTGGCCTCTTCTCATGTCTCCTTATATTTTAATTAGAACTCTTGTGCACCTTTTAAAATGCTTTCATTGCATGTAGTACTTACTTGTTACTTTTTACAAGTGTTCATTAATAATTTCTTGTTCATCGCTTGTTCATTGATGATCAATCTTGTAGTAATGATTGTTATGTTATGACATAAGAGTTTGCTACCATTCATGCATTATATGATTAATTTTTAATGCGCTAACAATTTGGACTTACTGCCATATACTTTAAAACTAGTTGGTATACTTGTACTTAAGTCTCCTCATAGTCTTCAATGTTACTTCGTTAAATACACTTGTGTCCTTTATTGCTAAGCTATCTTTTCAAGTGTTTTGATAATGCCAAAGGAGGAGAAAAATATTTGAAAATATAATTTGGAAAAAAAAAAGATAACATAAGGCATAAGCATGAAAGACATCTACACCAAAACAAGGAAGCCTATAGAATAAGAAATTTTAAACTATTGAACCTCAATGCTTCTTGTCCCTTGTCTTTTATTCTAACTTGTCTTTCTTATGCAAGGTTTTCATAATAAAAAAAAAGGTGAGATTAAGAAAATCCCTTATGGTATAATATTTCCAATTATTTATAAGTTTTGATAATGATCTTGTATAGTTAGTTGCATAAGATAAAATGCCTTGGTAGATTATCTTGTTAAGTTATCTTTTTGACTTAATCTTATGGGAAATCATGTTAAATATTGTTTCTCTTATGCTGTAACTATTTATAACATCCTAAATTTTTTAAAATGAATTTTTATAACAAAATGACTTTTAATCTTAAAAGGGTAGCCTTGAAAAGTTTAAGAATTTGAAACAGTAAATTTTGGGATACAAAGATCTTAGACATAAAGGAAAAAGATTTTATGAATAATAGGAATCTTCAAAAAATGGAAGTTCTTAGTTCGGATGCTCATGGAGCAAAATTTGTATTTTTAGAATTTAATACTTGAAAAAACTTTGGGCTACAATTATCCAATGAGTGTAAACTTATAGTTGTTACAAAGATAATTAATTTAACTAATTTCTATCAAAATCTCACGGTCACTAGCACTCTGTGAGTATGTTAATAGTGGAATCAAAGTTTAAGGAAATAGGAAAAATAGCTTAAGACAAGATGAGTCAAAAAGGGCAATTGACTCAGATTTTTTTGCCCTCCTAAAGTTGGTTCCTTTTCTCCTTTTTAAGCCATTTCTAATTGCCTCATGCAGCCCATTGGCTTCTTCTCCAAGTTCATACTCTCTCTACAACCTCACTTTCTCTTTCTTCAGGTAATCCTTCATCCTTTCATGTAAATTTGTTGTATTTTTATAATTGATTCCTTTCTTCTTCCTCTTCAATTTGACATCAAAATCTTTCTAATTCATGGAGTAAAAGTTGAGTTATGAATTTTTGAAATCTGTTGCCACTATTCAATTCATAAATCAATCTAATTTTTATGATGTCTTTAATCTTGAATCTAATAGATATAGCTTGTTTCTGTTAAATGGAATCATAGTCTAATCATATATGATTAGTTGAAGAGGAAAAATCCTTGGAAAATCTAAAAGCTAATAAACTCTTCTTTTATGTTCTTGAAGAATATTAAAGATCCTTATAAGATCTATTTAATTTGGTCGTTTCTAGCTGCTAAGGCGAGTAATTCTTACCTTTCTTAGGAATTATAGTATGTTTACTACTTGTGATCTATTGAATGATAGTGCAAGTTAAAGAAAATGGGTACTTATGATTTTAAGGCAAAGTTTGAGTTTGAGTAAATTTGATGATAGAATGGTTAGTTTTCTATTGAAATAACTAAGTTTTATGCATGATTAAGTACTCAAAATATATTGTGTTGAATTCCTATGATGTAGTGTAGAGTTAGAAATTGTTTTCCCTTGTTTTCTACTACTTTCCTACCATTCTTACTCGTGTGAGTAGAACCACTAACATGATCACGAACCTAGAAACTGAAAGTTGAGAAAAATCACAAGCATAATCATGAACCTAGAGACTAAAGGTCGAGTATAATCGCAACCATGATCGCAAGTCTAGAAACTAAAGGACGAGTAGAATTGTGAGTATAATCACGAAGACTTCCAAAAAGGGTGCGCATTTTGGTGAGTAGA
Source organism: Saraca asoca (assembly GCA_026873985.1). Classification (NCBI taxonomy): domain Eukaryota; kingdom Viridiplantae; phylum Streptophyta; class Magnoliopsida; order Fabales; family Fabaceae; genus Saraca; species Saraca asoca. The sequence continues at coordinate 2,080 of JANHAO010008191.1, read as the reverse complement.
CTCACATTTTCAACTAAACTTCTCTAATTCTACTCGAATTTCTAACCTGATTCTAATCGTGATACTAATCCCACATCTAGAATATTTTTCACCACTCTTTTCAATTCAAACTTCTTCCTTTCTAAAAACTCTCTTGAATTCCTTGAGTCTAAATTTAATTGAAGTAACTAAATTGAATATAATGGATAAGAAGTCTTAAATGAGTAACTCCTAAGTTAATATTGAACAACCTAGTAATTGTTTATACCAAAAAGGTTATGGAAGCAATATAGATAGCTATAAAAATAGTAAGACTAAGATTATGTGCTAGTAATGGTAATGAAATGTTATCTACACATTGATATTATGAAACAAACATGATATTTATTATGTTAACATGGCAACAAATATGTGTAGGTATAATGTGATGGAATGAGGTTCATATGATTAAAGAATATTATTTGTTGGAAAATTTCTTAAAAGTTGGCACATGATATATGATAACTATGATAGGTGATATATAATGATAACGATATGAGATACATGAGGATGATGAAACATGAATGAATGATATCATGATTATATGATAAGAAACATGTGATTGTGATGTTGATGGAAAATGAAACACATGATATGATAGTGATGAGTAATAATGCTACTGAGATATTTGAAAATTTCCCCAAGAGATATGGGATGACAAATGATGAGAATGAAATATGAAATGATAAAATTGATGGGATGGGATATATGAATCGAATCTTAGATCTGCACACTCCAATATGTAGTGAGTGCCATAAGGAGGGAGCCTAGAGGAAAAAGGCTGGGTTTATGCAGGTTACAGTTGAAAAGAGTAAAAAGAAGATTTACATTGCTATTCTTCGTTGTGTCGTTTATTGGAATTGTTATTTTAAGTACATTGAAATGTGATAAAAGATGACTTGATTGTGTGACATAGTTATTAATGGCCTGAAGCTATGAGAATAGTATGATCTATCACTGTTATTTTAAGAAATCCTAAGAAGATTTAATGTGACATGACAATATGATTTGAAATCATGTAAAGACTAATTCTTGTGAAATGCTATAACACATTATGGTACAATGATATGAACTTATAATGATTAATGAGGATGAGAAAATCATGGTTCTTTATAATGTGACAATTAAAATATATTATGATATTACTCAAAGGTTGATTACTTGGGTCTTTATGATATGTTGGATCATTTTGGCATGAGTTATGCTTTTTGAAAATATGATGTATATATGTTTAGCTAAGTGTTGATCAATTCATAAGTTACATATGGATTTATCTCATTGAGCCCCAGACTCACTTTTTTGTGGATTATTTTTCAGATTCTTGATAAATTGTTATTAACCCTTTCTAAAAAGTAAAGATGGGCAATAGCTTTATAGAAGTCGCTACTGATGTAAATACCACCACAATAGAGAGTCCTTTAGGAGTGTATGTATATTATGAACTTATTGAGAGCTTATCGAACAAAAGTCTAAACAAGCGTGCGCCATGGTTGGCAGTGTCTCTATACATTTTAACATGTTTATATATTAATGTTTCTCTCTTCATCTACATGTTTGCCCTTAATAACCATTTAGGTTTAAGTAAATGTGAATAGGAATTATTAAAACAAAAATGAGTAGTAGTGAATAATAAAGATGGATTAAAGGCTAGTGTTTATCCATCAGGGATTGATATTCATGTCAGTCATGATCAAGAGTTTGAGTCATGACACTATTATATAAATAACTATGGTAACTTAAAGTTTTAACATAAGTTTATGATTTAAAAACTTATTCTCCAAGTTTAGTTCAAATCTAGGTAGAAAGAGTAAGTTGTTCTTTGTAAAATTGTGATAGTGACTTAACTGTGTAATAGCCACATTAATAACTATATTTTTTAATAGTCCTAGTAAAAATTAAATTGCAAAAAACAAATGGATCTTGCCTTTTTCCCGTTGGGGAATTTACATACACCTTTTAAAAAACTTAATTGAAAATGTTTAACTAAAATCTTTTAGTGCAAATTGGATTTTTTATGATTTGATTAACTAATTCAAAGGTAGTGGATTAATGTTGCTATAAT
>JANHAO010008190.1:0-19460 GCA_026873985.1 Saraca asoca | reverse complement strand
TGAATTTGGCCGAACCACGTAAAATCCTGTGTCCTCTCTGTTATTCTCTTCTTCTCTGGCTACCTCAGTGAACCATCCTCCTCACGCGAATCAACCCTGAACAGGTCAGGGATCCCAAAGAATCCCCGGTTGGCCGAAGTATTGGTTCTCCCTACACGGACCATATTTTGCCGTCAACAATTTGTGTATTAAGCAAACCTCAATTTTAATAAAAGAGAATCTAAAGCTTATTTTCATTATTGTACTTAACTTACGTGAACTAAATACACTCAATTTCATAAAGCTCAAGCACTAATTGTGTATTAAGTGAACCTTTTGTACACATTAAATACTTTTTTTTTACATTTGTAGGCATCTAATTTTGTCCAGAATTTACATTTTTTATAGCCATATGACCCAAAAATTTGAAGGCAAAAATGACAATTTTTTTTATTATGTTAGTGAGAATGAAAATTACATATAATTTAAATTTTTAAAAAAAGTAGAGTTTTTGTTCTTAATTATATTAACATGAGATACAAAAATATTAAAAATGTTAATCGGATTTGTTTCCATTATATAAAAATAAATGAAAAAATACAAAAACTTTTTGTTATGCTCCAATCCACAGAACGTGACCAGCGTTAAGGGTCATTGCTAGAAAATCTTCTACAAGCCTGACAATGCAAGATAACATACCAAGATACACAATCACATCAATGCATAACTAAATATGTACATATCCATTTCTACTGAAAATTCGGCAAAGTTTCCTTTGTTTTTCAGATGTCCAAACACAAGGCTAATATAACAACAAAAGGGCTAGAAGCTCACCACATCTTGTCCAATGATACAAAATAACAATGACCCAGAACAACACAATTTATATCCTATTGGACACTCCACAATCAACATACATGAATATACAATCCTACCAACTGCCAGGGTCTTTACCATTAATATATCTTTATACTTCATAGAAGGAGGTCTACTTAATTAACGAGCAGATCCTATACCAGTGTGAAGTAAAGGAAAAGTAGGTATATTAGTGGGCTCTGAAAAACACTGAGAAAAAGGAGTAAGTTTCATAGAAACTTAGTGAGTAGACAATCCCATAAAAACTAAAACCTTATTTATAAATTATATTCGAAAGTATGTAGCCATGAAAATAAGCTTATCTATTTAATAGCCATGGTCTTAAAATAGATTCAAAAACTTTCATCCATCAAGAAAGTTAAGTATTTGAAAATGTAATATTCAGTAACATAAAAATAAGCATCAAAATATGCTACAATGAAAATATGTTCATCATCTCGTAAACATGATAGAAAATCAATAAAGTTTTGTAAAATTCATTAATACTCAATATAGCAAAACATTCAACTACAATCCTAAAGGCAATTCCAAGAGGAAACATCATAATATAAACACCCAGCACATCTGTTGGATACTCATACTATCATATACTCACCCCTTTCCCACCTTATCTCTCCATCACATATTTACAAGTGCACTTAAGAGTTCCCAATGAATTCTTTAGTGGATTCAATACCATAACATTAAATCATTTGAAACACATTATGCTACTAAGTCTTCCTACATATAAAAGACATTTTATTCATATCATCAAATATTCTAGGTAGCATAAGTTTCAAAATGACAAACATTTCATATCATAATATATGAAAATCCTTACTTGGGTAAGCAATATTTGTTATAAAATACATACACTTGCTAAAACATATTCATACTCATTCATTACATAGAAAAAAAAAAGAAATCGCTAATTCCAATAACATAAATCAAGACGAAAATGCATGACTTTATCACTGCAAATCATTTTCATATACATATACAACATACAAATATACTTTCAAAACCACGTTAATATATAAGAAAATCCCATTATTCAACAGGAATCATAGTATTCCATATAATAAAATTATTTTACTTTGCAAATGGGATTATTGAGAAAGAAAGATTATCCATTCACCTTAAACACTCCTTAGAATGATCTAATTATTCCTCAAGGTGCTAAATCAACTCACTTAGAGAAATTAAGTTATTCAACCTAGTTGGATATAAACAATGTTACAATTAGCAATTGAACTTAGATTTAAGATTCTCTAACTAAGCACACCACCAAATATTAATATTAGACTTCAATATCCAAGTTGAACATTCAAGATCAAGTAGCAAAGCCATTTACTTGGATTTTTAGCTAGATCTCCAAAACTTTGATCTTGGTGTTCTTGATCCTTCAATAGGAATTTCACTGAAGCAAAACAATGAAAAACAACAAGGAAAATTTCAACTTACTTCAACTTTGCACAGTGAGGGTTTCAATTAGATCTCTTAAAAAACTTGATGTAGGATTACTATAAAATAAATCCAATCAGTTAGGAATACTTACCAGCTTCCAAAGTGCCAGTGGGTAGCTCGGCACCAGTCGGATCACTGGTGATGAGCCAATCCATGGCTTGTCATACAATGCTAAAGGAGAGGAGAAGAAGGCTGCTATTGAGTTGGGCTAGGAAGGAGAATTACCGTGGAAGAGAAGGGAAGGTTGACGGTGGTCGGAGCTCATCGGGTTGAAGAAGAAAGGGTCACCGAAAAACTTGACAGCAACAACAACTGGAATCTCTGGCTTTGGGTAGCAAGCCACCAGGCAAAAAAGGAAGCATCAGAGGAGATGTTGAATGTCCTAGCTTGCTGGAAAGGGATGGCCAGAAGAAGAGGGAGACTGCTAGAGTTGTTGGGAAAAGAGAGAGAGAGAGAGATTCAGGCACTAGAGAGAGATCACACTAGAGGGAGAAGTTGGCCTGGAAAAATATATACATAAAAGGAAATATGGCAAATTGTAGTTTAACCCCATTGACTTGCCATCGCCTTCAAATAGGTTCTTCTGGAAAAAGAAGAAATCACAATTCAGCCCTAAAAAAAGGTTAAAAAATTTCACTTCGGTCCTTCTACAATATATTTTCTATTTTTTTATAAGGTATTACAAACTTTTTCCTCTAAAAAAGAATTCATCCTTGAATTTTAACAACATAGTTATAAGAAGTGAAGATATACACCACTAGATCATTCAAATAATTGGGGGTATTTATTCATCATGAAGGACTCGGGCTCCTAGGTCATTTCCCCTTTTCCATGATTCTCCTAGAGGACCTTTACCAAAGGATATTCCTTAGAGAAAAACTTTCTGATGTGCTCCTTTTACCAAATCTCATCACTTAGCCCAACTAGTAATGAATAATTCATCATATCAACAAATGACCAAGAAAATATATATCATTCCACCTAGTACTCTCAAAGCTTCTCTTGACCCTATTCCCAAGAAACATAGACTTTGCTATGAAAAGTACCATCAGATGGTTCCTAGACATCACTATTTGTTATAATATCAAAGGGAAACCATAAACCAAGAGTTACTGGTGAGAATTCACCATTTTTCTAAAAACTTTCATTGTCAGGGATGGTAGTCTTAAATTCCTCCCTAAGAACTAAGGTTTCGTATAATTTATAAATGACCTTCTTGGAACTTCAAGATTTACTTGAATAACTTCCCACTGGCTCACCATCATGACCTAAAATAGTAACATTTTCAATAGCAACATTTTTTCTCTCTTTTATTTCTTGGCCAATAGAAGAGCCACTTACATTCTAACATAATTGTACCAGCTAACTCCCAACTCTTACACTGCTAATCTTTGACTTTAATAGAAATATTCTTATGGCCTTTATAAAACCCAGTGTTAGTAAGGAGAGAACTGATAGAAGAAGAAGTATTTCCAAATCCATAGCTATCATAATGGATACAATCTAGGTCTAATGAGTCAACAGACTGCTAAGTAGAAAAGGGGGATATGACTGAATCTTCTCTGCTTCTCTCATGAGCAATCTAAACTCATATTATTTAAAACTAAGGGCTTAAGTTATTATGCTAGTGAGTTCATTATTATAAACAATAATAACTTTATTACTATTATTAGATTGGAGAAGTAGTAATCACACACTTCCAGCCATTCAAGTCAATAGATGTTACGCTCATTATTAAATTTAGCTTTTGCATCTCCTAAAATGACACTTGGAAGTGAGCCTATAATACATTTGAGATAGGGCCTCTAACCATATTCCTATAGTCTCCATAAACATGAAAAGACTTAAGCATTAAGAAACATAATGTTAGGGCAAGCCTTTCTTAAGTTTTCCACACTAAATTCAAAGAATGAATTCATATCTATCACATCCAAATAACAATCTCAATATGCGATTAGGGTCCTAGTTAGGACATCCACTTAACTCTAATTTCCCACACTTGAAAGTTTCATAATCACACATCACTACTTATGTTACAATGGGTTAATCATATTACCTCATAAGGGCAATCCTCATTCATATCTAGATAAGACAATGTCACTATATGTACACAAGTGTTCACAAATGTCATCTTCCTAAATTTAACTTTTTTGAGTAAAGCTAAACTTCCACAATTATACATTTCAACTAGACACATAACATAGTTCTCATATAGCCCTCAACCTATCTTGATTAACTCAAAATACCATATTTGATTAGTACATAACGTCATCATAAAAGTAGTGCTATTTCTTCAAAAGATATATGTCATCTACTCATTTGATATTCAAACACTCACAAACATAGAAAATTTCCAAGATTCAAACAACTACATATACCTGCACACCTTTAAAATTGCACATATCATATGTGGCATAACACTAATCTATTCTCATTCAACCATTTCAATTAAGATAAGACATGGCATAATATAAATTCGAGCCTATTTTAATCACTAGAGCATTGATCATCTTTCAAGGGTGTAGAAAATGATCAATTTACTTATTTACGTTCAAGACTAAACCATAAGAAGTTTCTTTCATGGCCACCAATTTAGATTGATTACCTTTGATATCTCTAATAACTCCAAGAAATGATGGTTGTAACTTTTCAAGCAAGACATCATATACTTCCTAGTACAAAGAAGTTTAACTAGGAACCAACATTCAATATTTTCACTAAAGCTTGACCAAACTTAATTTTTCAACCTATAAGCATAAATCTACCTCACCATCTTCTCGAAAATTTTTGGCCACTCAAAATAGTCTACCCTGCCTACTCAAATAATGCTACATATCTACTCCATCATTTGGCATTACAATTCCCCATCTCACTACCCACGTACTTATTGTCATAGGTTAGTTAAGGAAATTCAAACATTTCCTAATCACTTCACAAGCTGTTTCCAAAAACTTATATATATATATATACACACGTGATCTCTTTTTTCCACACTCATAGTCTCCAATTATACCCTTAATACACACAACATTGACTTTCCAAGATCTAAGGCCAAAAACACATAGCAAAGGAGCAAAAAGCCAATCATAACAGATGGCTAATTTTATATCTATACTAACTCGGTTGGTAACAGTCATCATGACCCATTCAAGTATCTCAAATTTCTCATTATTTGTTAGAAATTGCTCCAATGATGTAAGCTTCCATGACATAGACAACTCTCTTGACAATGCCTTGCTATTTAGGAAGATGGTCCTTGGAAATTTCCACATCTTTATAAATACAAGGTAAGCCTTCCTCTTCTAAAACAACTATTGGTTATGGTTTTATCCCTTCAATGTCATCTTGAGAATTCTTCATTTGCTAGCATAGAAACAATCTCTGTTATGTTCTCCCATAATTGCATGCATGTTGCATTAGCAGCTCCTAAACAATAACATGTAATTGATGATTACTAAGGAATTTAAGAATACACTATAGGTTGTTATTCCTGCATTGTTGGTCATTCATATTTGGAGTTTGTAAGGAAAGTGGTCCAACATGCAACATATTAACCAATTTTCTTCTAGAGTCCAACATTACAAATATAGTCGCTGGCCTTCCTAGTCTCCAATAGCAAGCCGTGACCTTGGATTTGTGACCGTTCTCTCTGCCTATGATACACCATGGTTAGTTTCACGAGAGGTGACTTTTGCATTAGCACCTTTTTCATACTTCCTTTGGCCAATAAACCAATTTGTACTTTTCAGCTATATCTTAGTCGTATTAGATGCAACACTACTATTTCCAGTATTACCACCTAGTCTTAGATTAGATGCACTACAGAGTCTCACATTCTTAATTCCACTTTCCCTACCTCTTAGAAAACATGGTATTGTGATATGCAGAACCATCATATTGCTAGGCAAGAGCATTTCTCATACCCTGATACATGTCCATTGGGCAGCATCACTACTACCATCAAGATCTACTTTTGAAACATTGGGCAAGCCCATCACATGGAATTGACATCCTAAAGCCTAAAGACCATAAGCATACTAGACTACACTTATATGGTTCAAACAATCAATACAATTAGTACATATAACTCCACTCTAAAAATGTGGTGTACAAACATCTTTACTACTTTGTTGCCCAATACTAGTCTTTCGATTAACTACGTAATTTAGAATTTCTTTAATATTTTCAATCTTTGCATGATCCCTAGAATTAACCCTCAAACTTCTAAGGGAAGAATACCTACCAATGCTGGCTCAAGTGCTTCTATTGATCCTCTTTATAATGTTAAGTTCACCATTATTGTAAAAACCAGTTGAATCAAGTGATTCACTGGCCATAGCACCTAAAACTACCAAAACATTGGCAGACTCTTTGAAAGCTTGTAGAAGTCCTAGTGAATAAATCTAAGATGGTTTTCCTCAAGTAGAATTTGGTTTAAATAGCCAACAACATGTACAAATTTACACCTCAACATTTTTTCTCGAGGTCATTTTTCCATAATCTTAATTAAATTAAGCACAATAATTCGGTTTCCATATCTTAACAAGATCTTTCAAATGCAACTGTATTGCCTGGTATGTTAGGTCATGCCTCTACTAGATTATGTCAGGCTTAGGACTAAATCTTAAAGCTTTTTATAACTAGAAAATGATATTGAGTCACGCATTTACACATCTAGTTGGAAAGATCCCTCGATTTCCTAAAAAATCTGCATCATCTCAAGCATGTCTATATCATCTACATCATTACCCTACCTAGCTGCATATACATTCATTGACATGCATTATTTGAGATCCTTGTACAACTACCCAATCTTATCAAAACTAGATTTGGCTCTTTTTTATCATTAATGAAAAATATTTGGTTTTACTACACCTTTCTTACCTCAAAGAGTCTCTTTTTTGGTTTGCTAGAAGAGGATCACTTTTATAATAATCATCAGCAGCATTCAATATCACCTTCCTAATATCTAATGAAAGGATTTAGGAATTGTAGAGATTTTCAACATATTCATGGTGTGCACATCAACATATCCTTATTTATGTGTCGTGCTCCTGAGTGCACTAACATGAACTCAGTATGCTTATCCCATCTTAGTAGTTGAAAACCCCTAATCATGCACCTAAACCCTAGATCATGCTCTGATATCAACTTTGTCATGCCCCAATCCATAGAACATGACCCCCCTAGAGGGTCACTATTAGGGAACCCCTTACAAGCCTGACAATACAAGATAGCATACCAAGACACACAATCACATCAATACATAACCAAATATGTACATATCCATTTCTACTAAAAATCTGGCAAAGTTTTCTCTGTTTTTTGAATGTCCGGGCACAAGGCCTATACAACAACAAAAAGGCTACATGCCCACCACATCTTGTACAATGATATAAAATAATAATGGCCCAGAACAACACAATCTATATCCTGCTAGGCATTCCATAATCAACATACATACATACATAATCCTACCAACTGCCAGGGTCTTCACCATTAATATACCTTTATACGTCGCGAAGGAGATCTACTTAATCGATGAGCAGATTCTATACTAGTGTGAGGTAGGGGAAAAATAGGTATATCCTTGGGCTCTAAAAAACATTGAGAAAAAGGAGTGAGTTTCATAGAAACTTAGTGAGTAGACAATCCCATAAAAACCAAAACATAATTGTGAAAATAAGCTTACCCATTCAATAGCCATGGTCTCAAAATAGATTTGAAAACTTTCATCCATCAAGAAAGTTAAGTATTTGAAAATATAATATTCAATAACATAAAAATATGCATCAAAATATGCTGCAATAAAAATATGTTCATCATTTTGTAAACATGATAGAAAATTAACAAAGTTTTCTAAAATTCATCAATACTCAATATAGCAAAACATTCAACTACAATCCCAAAGGCAATTCCAAGAGGGAACCATCATAATATAAACATAATCTATCAAATATGTTTGTTGGATACTCATACTATCGTATATTCACCCCTTTCCCACCTTATCTCTCCATCACATATTCACAAGTACACTTAAGGATTCCCAATGAATTCTTTAGTGGATCCAGTACCATAAAACATTACCTTGTAAGCAATATTTGTTATAAAATACATAAGCATGCTAAAGCATTTTCATACCCGTTCATCACATACAAAAAAAATGAAATCACCAATTCTAATAACATAAATCAAGATGAAAATGCATGACTTTATCATAGCAAATCATTTTCATGTACATAGACAACATTTGAATATACTTCCAAAACCATGTTAATATATAAGAAAATTCCAATATTCAAAATGAATCATAGTATTCCATATAATACAATTATTTTACTTTGCAAATGGGATTTATTAAGAGAGGAGGATTATCCACTCACCTTAGACACTCCTTAGAATAATCTAATTGTTCCTCAAGGAGCTAAATTAGCCCACTTAGAGAAATTAAATTATTCAACCTAGTTGGATATAATCAATGTTAAAATTAGCACTTGAACTTAGATTTAAGATTCTCTAGCTAAGCACACCACCAAATATTAATATTAGACTTCAATATCTAAGTTGAACTTTCAAGATCAAGTAGCAAAACCATGTACTTGGACTTTTAGCTAGATTTCCAAAACTTTGGTGTTGATGTGCTTGATCCTTCAACACGAACTTTACTGAAGCAAAACAAAACAATAAGGAAAACTTTAGCTTGCTTTAGCTTTGCATAGTGAGGGTTTCAACTAGATCTCTTGAAAAACTTGATGTAAGATTACTATAAAATAAATCTGATGATTTAGGAATACTTAGTAGCTTCCAAAGTGTCGGTGGGTAGCTCGGCATTGGTCGGATTGTTGTTGATGAGCCAATCCATAGCTTGGCCATACAACACTGAAGGAGAGGAGAAGAAGGCCACTACTGAGCTGGGCTGGGGAAAAATAGTTATCATAGAAAAGAAGGGAAGATTGATAATTTTCGAAGCTTGCTAGGCTAAAGAAGAAAGGTTTGCTAGAAAACTTGATAGTAGCAACAATTGGAAGCTCTAGCTTCAGGTAGCAAGGCGTTGGGGAAAAAAAGAAGTGCCGGAGAGGACGTTGGACATCCTAGCTTGTCGAAAAAGGATGGCCGGAAGGAAAGGGACACCACCGGAGCCATAGGGAGGAGAGATAAAGAGAGAGAGAGAGAGAGAGAGAGCGCTGGAGGGAGAAGTCAGCCTAGGGAAATATATACATAAAAGGAAATGGGGCAAATTATAGTTTGACCCCATTGACTTGCGATCGCCTTCATATAGGTCCTTTTGGAAAAAGGATAAATTACAATTTAGCCCCAACAAAAAGTTAAAAAATTTCACTTTTTTATAAGGTATTACACTTTCTAACTAAAATTTAGAAAAAAAAAACATATATATTTGAAAATAAAAATACACCTCTACTATGCTATAGTGAAGCACACAACATCTTAGTCTCTCTTTTCTCTTTAAGAAGTGTGCTTTCACCATGGAGCCACACAATTTCCAATTTTGGAACTATAATTTTGAAACAAAGAGAGACTCATATTAGAATTAAGCAAAAATGGACACAACCCTTTTGTTAAATAATTTGAAGCTTTCTTTGTTTTACATGTGTTTTAACATACAAATGAAAATTGAAATTATCATATACAAAAAATTTGAAGCTTTCTTTATTTTACATGTGATTTTTTAGAGTTTTCCCTTGTGGCTAATTATCATCTATTTGCTTGTTAACTTCTCTTTTTACAATCTTTACATATTTTATTTTATTTGTTATGATTTGTCATGATCTTGATTTGGTTTGTAAGTCCTCTCTCACTATGCACGATCACTCATACCGATGAGCCCTTGACCTAGGCTCTTATAAACCTTGTAGGATTAATTAGGAGTAAAATAGTGATGCCTTTATGAGATCATCAGTATTCATATAGACTAGTGAAATACTCCCACTTAAATTAAACCTTTTTCATTAGAAGCATGTCATGGGTGAGGATTTAGGGCCTTACTAGCCTTGTAATGACAATAGTAAGAACAATCTAGGAACTTTTAACCATTAGGTGCATAGGTGAAAATCAACACATGCACTAATTGGGGTAAGCCTAGGCACACTTGTTACCTTCTATGACACATGAGAGAGCACTTCCATTCCTAATCTCTTATTTCCAATATCTGCAGGATATGGAAATTTATTTCTAAAAATGATACAGTGAGCTTATAGGATTTAATATAATTTCCCTTTATTTAAATTCTCAAGTGTAAAATCATAAATATAAATGAAGTATAATTGAAGAATGATAAAACATACAACTATGTTTAATATTTGTAAATGGCCTATTTTACTTTTAGAAAAATAAATTCCATAGCATATTATGTTTAAATTCTTACTCGTTTCCCATATTCATGGCAATTCACTAACACATCTTCTTTGTTGCATTCTTTGTGCATTTTGCATTCATGATTCAATCATGCATAGAGATTGCTAAAAAGCCATTATACCTATTACTTCACATTGGAAACATGGAAAATTGTAAGACTTTAGTTGGATGTGTTGTAGGATTTGATAGTTAATTGAAAGTAATGCAAGATTTAGAGATTGTCCAACTGGAGAAGGGGGATTGTATTAATCAAGGAAAAATTGTCCAATTGCTTAAAATTGAGAAGGTTGACATTGAATAGAATGACTTGAAAGTATTGATGCTAATTTGACTCAATAAGGAGAAGAAAGACAAATTCCAAGCAAAGTATGGAAATCTAACATATCTCATGTTTGTTCTACTTGATACACCTATGATGGAGGCTATGCTGCATTTTTAAGATCCATCTTATCATTGCTTCACATTCAATTACATGACATGGCCCTAATCATTAAAGAGTACGATGAGTTGCTTGATATAAAAATGTAGTGAAAGATCAAGTGTATTTTCAAGATGAAAAAAGGGCTAAGAGGCAATTGTCAAAGCATGTGAATCAGTAAAGCATATGAAAGGAAAATGTGACAACTATTAGCTATCATCTAACTATCTGATGAAATATATCCAAGAGCATATTGACAATGAATGATGCCAAGTCATGCTAGCTCTAGCCATCTAAGGGTTAGCATTGTTTCCTAAAGTAAAAGCGTACATTAATGGTCATGTGATTAACCTATTTGAGAAAATTCAACATAATGTCAAAAATGTGCCAACAATCTTAGTTAAAATAGTTAGGTCCCTTAACTATTGCAAGATGGAAGGAAAAAGTTAGGTTTTATAAGTGCTCATGATTGTTAGTAGTATGGATGATTAGCCACCTCCCTAACTTGAGTTGTTTTCAATATCCTAAGATTGAATTCAAGTCACACATTTATTTAAACAAGAATCCCTTGCAAAAACTAAGTGTTGTGAAAAGCCACATAAGACACTAACAAGAAGTCAATGAATTAATTACTTTAAAAAGATTAGAGAAGTCTTATGAAGAGCTCTATGAATGCATCATATTCTAATATTGTATAGATGCGGGGAAAAACCATGGGTCCCATTCATTGGCCTTTGGGGTGTGACAAGCTATACATTTGCTATGGTTAGAAGACAACTAGGGTCTAAACAATTCATCTTGATAACCCAAGGATTATTAGATAAAAAGTTTTCCTATAAAGATAAAGATGTAACTCAAAGGGTCAAAGAAGTAATTGAGGGATGGAACTTTGTACGCCCTAAGGAAATTGGCTCAAGCAACAATGCAACCACCCTTGGCTACATTTTATGGTAATTAGTAGAGGAAATGGCTTTATCGCTTCTAAAATGCATGGTCTTGAATTGCTAGTGCACTCGTTTGATGAGTTGATTGATTATCAAGCTGAAGTGAAGGCAAGATATGAGGTGAATTAGACTATGCTAGTCACTAAGAACAAGAAGTTTTCATCCAAGAAAGATGTGTGGGTTGGCAAAGCTATTCAAACTCAGAAAATGGTATAAGAATTTCAAGAACACAAAAGGAGGAAACTTCCAAATATCATGAAGAACTCCAAAGGGCACATTATGAAACCCAAAAGTTCAAAGAAAAGTGTTAAAGTCTCAAAAAGCATATTATGAAAAAGGCTCATGAGAATTTATTACTTCGATTAGACCTACAAAGCCTAGACCAAAATTAGTTGCTTATTATGATAAAATTCAATGATTAATCCAACAAAACACTTTGCTACAAGATAGTAACTATTAGTATCAAAGAAGCACATAATTTGAAGAAAAATACAATTAGCTTCAACTACAATCAAATCAGCTAATTGAAAATGCTCGAAAGATCACTAAAAAGGCTCAAAAAAGAGCAAAAGAGTCTTGTGAGGTTGAAGCAAGACTTCCGTCAAATGGAACACAAGGATTCCTAATTGATGTTTCCAAGGACTTGGAGTACTTGGCAGATTCTACTAAGAGTTTGAAGGTTATCTTTGTAATAGCAATATGCTTTTGTAATGCATAGATTATCTATGTTTCTTTTGAAAATGAGTATGGAATGAATGTCTTTTTAGCAATATCTTTGCAAGATTTATCCACATCACAACATCCATGCATGTTTTTTTAACATCATTTTTCTTATGTCCCTTTTGCACTCATTTAAGTTTAATTCATGTTTAATAAAAAGTATAATCTTATAGCTTGTCTCAAAAAATAAAACTTGCTACTATGACACTCATACAAGACCTGTTCTCAAGTGAGGGTTATGTGATGTAATCTCCACAAGAGATGCCCATGGATCCTCCAAAAATTCAGCAATAAAGATGAAATAAAAAGAAACATATTCACACCACACTTTGGAATATAGAAGAAGGGGAGAGATAAGTGTTGGATTTGATGCTACAAAGAGAAATTTTTTTTATAAGTCTAAAGTTTTAGCAAGAACCCTAAGAAAGGAAGCTTTCAAGAGGAAGAAGATGACTCTTCAATTCATAAAATTGTGTAATCTGAATTCTTAGGGAAACAAACCTTCCGAAATAGCTTTCACTAAACATAAATGGGTTGGATTCATAACCCAAACAAGCCTAACAAAAATGCTAGACAATGAAACCAAAAACATAAGCCTAAGCTATTAAAAAAGTCCAAAAATCAAGCCACAAAAATAGACCAATTAGCCCTTACAAAGAGGTGCCCCAAAAAGCCCAAAATACATGCATTTTCGGTTAACCCAAACAACCCAAAGATGATGCCAACTTTTTGCCATGTTGGACACTCCATGTTGCTTTGGTGGCTTCACTTGATGACATGGCTTCAATGTAAATGACACTTGACCTTCCCAAGCCACCCTCTTCATGTTTGCTCTAAATGTGTTGACATAAGCCTTAGAGAGCCTCCTTAATCCTTCTAGGCTTAGCTCTAGTGATAGGTCCATTTGGAATGTGCAAAGGCTCTTGGTGATTTCTTGAATGGCCCATTCAGTTTCCATTGTTCCCTTTCCCTTCAAAAGGATTCGGCTTCAAATCTTCAACACTTGCATCAAAATGGGAAAGATAAAAAACATTAAATGTGGCACTAATATTATATTCACCAGGAAGATCAACTTGTATGCATTATCATTGATCCTTGCCACCATTTGGAATGGACCATCACCTCTTAGGTGGAGCTTGGTTCTTCTTTCTGCTGGAAATCTCTCCTTCCTCATATGCAACCAAACCCAATCCCTAAGCTCAAAAACAACCTTCTTGTGCCCTTTGTTGGCTTGTTGTACATATTGCTCCATTCTTTTCTCAATGTTTTTTCTCACTTGTTCATGTAGATGTTGCACAAATTTGGCTTTCTTCTTTCTATCTAGACTAGTATGTTCCTTAATAGGCAATGGCAATAAATCCAAAGGAGGTAGTGGATTAAAACCATAAACAACTTTAGATGGAGAAAAATAAGTAGCCAAATGTACATTTTTATTATAAGCAAATTCCACATGAGGCAAACATTCCTCCCAATTTTTCAAGTTCTTTTGGATGATAGATCTTAACAAAATAATTAAAGTCTTATTTACTATTTTGGTTTGGCCATTGGTTTGTGGGTAACATGTTTCTGAAAAAAATAATTTAGTCCCTAATTTCCCCCAAAGAACTTTCCAAAAGTAGCTTAAGAACTTAACATCTCTACTTGACACAATACTCCTTGGCACTCCATACAACCTCGCTGCTTCTCTAAAGAATAAATTAGCAATGTAAGAAACATCATTAGTTTTATGAAAATAAGCCATTTTAGAGAACCTATCAACCACAACAAAAATGGAATCCCTCCCCCTTTTTTGGACCTAGGCAATCTTAAAATAAAATCCATAAAAATGTCCATCCAAGGTTCATTAGGAATGAGAAGTGAGGCATAAAGACCATGAGGCATGACCCTAGATTTAGCTTCTTTACATGTTACACAATTTCCACAAAGCTTTTCAACATCATGTTTTCATGCTTGGCCAAAGAAATGTTCTTACAAGATAGCTTTTTTCAATGCCAAAATGGCCCATTAATCCTCCCCATGGGCTTCCCTCACAAGCAAATCTCTTAAAGAGCTTTTAGGCACACATAATTTGTTTTCTTTAAATAGAAACCCATCATGCCAAAACTATTTGCCAAAAGCCACTTTCTCACAAGCATCAAACACACTAGGAAAATCATGGTCATTCACATACAAATTCTTAATGTGTTTAAAACCCAACAATTTAGCATGCATAGTATAGATAAGGGTATTCCAATGAGATAGTGTATCAACCACTACAGTCATTTACCTTGCTTGTATTGCATGGTATAGGGGAATGTCTTAATGAATTCCATCCATTTTGCATATCTACGGTTCCAAGTGCTTCAAAGATTCATGGTTGGTATGGATGATAAATTCCTTTAGCCATAAGTAGTGTTGCTATGTCTTCAAAGCCCAAACCAATGCATAAAGCTCTTTGTGATATGTAGGGTAGTTGAGGGCTGATTAGGCTTGGCATTAAAATATGCAATGGGATATCTTTCTTGCATCAAAACAGCTCCAATACCAAGTCTTGAAGCATCATATTTAATTTCAAAAGCTTGAGAAAAATCAAGAAGAGTAGGTAAAGGTGCAGAAGTTAATCTCTCCTTAAGTAACTCTTGCTCACTCTCCCACTTAAATCCCACATTCTTTTTCACAAGTTTGGTTAAGGGTCTATGGTGCTAAAGTCTAGGGATGGCAATGGGGCGGGGGCGGGGAATGAGGTCCCCGTCCCCGATCCCCGCCGGGGAATTTTTCCCCATCCCCGTCCCCATCCCTGCGGGGAATTTTTTTAAAAAATTTAAATATTTATTTTTTATTAAATAATATGAAATTAATAAAAAAATATAAAAATAATCAAAATATAATAAAAATAAAAAATTTTAAAAAATAAAAAATAAGATAGATTATGAAAGAAAAAATATAATTTTTTTTAAAAAAAAATAAAAAAAAATTTCGGGGCGGGGAGTGTAATCCCCGACCCCGACCTTGAAATCCTTTCGGGGAAAATTTTTTTCCCCGTCCCCGTTCCCTGTTCCCTGAATTCCTCCCCGAAAGGGGATTCCCTGGCGGATCCCCGTCCAACCGGGGTTAATTGCCAACCCTACTAAAGTCCTTCACAAACCTCCTATATAAGCTAGCCAATCCATGGAAGCTCTTAACCTCACTCACGGTTTTTGGTGTAGGCCACTCCCTAATGGCTTTTACTTTTTCTTCATCCATTTCTATACCCTTGCCACTCACCACATAACCCAAAAATGTAATTTTCTTCAAGCAAAATAAACACTTTTCAAAATTGGCATACAACTTTTCATTTTTCAAGGATTGCAACTTGCACTGCTCAACATGTTCATTTTCATTTTTACTATACACAAGAATATCATCAAAATAAATAATGAAAGCATATAAAATATTATTCATCAATCTCATAAATGTTATAGGAGCATTTGTCAAGCCAAAAGGCATGACCAGCCATTTATACAAACTATGCTTAGTTTTGAAAGCATTTTTCAACTCATTTCCTAATCTCATTCTAATTTGATGATAACCATGTTTCAAATCAATTTTGAAGAATACTAAAGGTCCATGCAACTTATCAAGCATATCATCAAGCCTAGGGATAGGATGTCTATACCTTATGGTGACTTTGATGACTGGTTGGCAATCAACACACATACCTCATGATCCATCCTTCTTAGACACTAGCAAGACCAGAACTGCACAAGGACTCTTGCTTTCCCTAATGTAACCTTTTGTTGTGAGCCCTTTCACTTGTCTTTGAATTTCTTTGATGTCTTTGGGATTAGTTCTATAGGTTGGCTGGTTTGGCATGGAAGCTTCAAGAATAAAGTCAATTTGATGCTGTATCCTTTTAATTAGTGGCAAACTGTGGGGCACTGCTTTGGGGAATATCTCAAATTCCTACAAAACTAAGTTAATGACACTAGACAAAATAACATTTTCATGGTTAGTATTCTCATAAGCTCTTTTGCAGAAAAAAACTAGCATAGGCTGATTAGCATAGAAAGTATGCCTCACATCACTAGCCTTGGCAAACACACTCAATTTTCTTTTGCCCTACTTTGATTTTTTTGTAAAATTTTTTTCTTTCTTCTTTCTTTTCACTTTCATCATTTTTTTCTTCACTCATTTTCTTTTTGTTTCTCTCATTTTTCAATTTCTCTTTGAAGACTTGTTTTAGGGTTAAAGGTAGAAGAATAATGGATTTGTTATCTTTAACAAAGCTATACCTATTGAGGAAGCCATCATGAGTCACATGTCTATCAAATTACCATGGCTTCCTAAGAACAAGTGAACCGCTTGCATAGGAACAAAATTACAAAGAACTTTATCTTGGTACCTTCCAATGCAAAATACCACTAGAACTTGTCTTGTCACCTTCACCTCCCCACTATCATTCAACCATTTCAATTTATAAGGTGTGGGATGACACAAGGTAGGCAAGCCCAATATTTCTACCATGATTGTGCTAGCCACATTGGCATAATTCCCTCCATCAACTATAGGATTGCACACTTTAACCTTCACATGACATCTTGTATGAAAGATATTTTCTCTTTGTTCTTCATTTGCTTCCTTAGTTTGAACATTTAAAACTCTCCTCACCTAATGAGAACATGGAAGATCAACCCAATGATCATCAAAGAGCTTTGCATGTACCAAGAAGATGGGAGAAGCAATCCAAGGGCTTTGTCACACATTTTAGAGTTCACATAAAGAGCTTGGACTTGGAGGCTCAAGGGTTATTTGCTTAGAAGCTTTGCCATCCACTTGAGAGCCACTTGGGCACCAACTTGAGAGCTTTCAGCCAGCCACATTGTCATCATTTTGGTGTTGTTTTGGCCATGTCATGGACTGTTATTTTGTATTATTTTTATAGGTTACCTTTGACATTGTTATGTCTTTATTTTTGGGGTTATTTGACCCTCTTGTTTTCTTTATCTTTCAGGTTGAATTGAGACTTAGATTTGGCTTAAGTTTTATGCTAATTTTGGCCATTAGTTTTGGTTAACATGGATGAGTTTTTGACCTTGCCATGTTGGCTAGTGCTTCGGCCTTGTTTTTAGACTAAATTAGTTTATTTGTTTGATTAGTTGAATGATTGTTTAGTTGTTTAGGACTTTTAATTTAGTCCATTAGTGAGCCTAATTGCTAAGAAGGGAGGCATGTTCCTTTCACCATGGAGATTTGACAAATTTATGAAATAAAATGTTCTTCTTTGAGCAAGTGCTCTCATAGGGTTCTTACTAGAACTTGAAGACTTATCAAAGAGTTTTCTTTTTATGGTGTTAATTTTATCACTTATCATTCTCTTCCTCCCTTTATAGAGTGTGGCATAAATATCTTCCATTTTTCCTTTCAATTTTGGTGCTAAATTAAGGATAGATCCATATGCATCTCCAAGGGAGATCACATCATCACCACTAAGGCCTTTCTTTTAACTACATGCTTTACTCCTTTACTAGAGTTGGATTCTTCCTATTCTCTTTCATGCTGACTTGTAGACTCAGTCTCTCCATTCCCCTTCACTAGCATGACTCTTTTGTTAGGGTACTCATAAGCATAGTGACCATGGCTACGAACTTGAAGCATTTGATGTTAATTGTCTTTGAAGTGCTTCAAACTTGCTTTTGCCCTTGGAGTCTTCTCTTTTGGCCTTCGAGATAGTTTTGGCCATGATGTTCTTGGAGTATTTGTCATCCTTTTGCTCATGCTTTTTCTCCCAATTAGGCTTCCATGAAGAGTTAATTGATGTCTATATTTGGAAGAACTCCTCTTCTTTAGTTACCTCTCCACTTTCATAGCCATTTGTACCATGTCTTCTAATTTCACATATTGTTGTAGCTCCACCACATTTGTAATGTCATGGTTTAAGCCATGGAGAATCAAAGCCATTGTTGCTTCCCCATTTTCCTGCACATTAGCTCTTATCATGGCTACTTCCATCTCCTTGTGGTAGTTTTCAACACTCTTGGAACCTTGTGGGAGGCATTGGAGTTTTTGATAAAATTCTTTATAATAATGGCTAAGAATGAATTTCTTCCTCATGGCAACCTTCAAATTATCCCAAGTAGAAATAGGTCTTTCATGATTTCTTCTTCTACCTTAAACTAGTTGATCTCACCATATGATAGCATAATCCACGAATTCAACAACTGCAAGCTTTACCTTCTTTGCTTTGGAATAGTTGTGATATTTAAAGATCAACTATACATTCTTTTCCCACTCCAAATAAGCTTTTGAATAAATTTTTCCCATAGAACAAAGGAATTTGCATATTTATATTATGAAGGCTAGAATCAACTCTTTCTCTTCTTAGCCTCTCATTTCTTCTTCCTACATTTCTTCTATCACCCTTCCTTTCAGTCTTTCTAGTTTCATAAAAGGAAGTGGATAGTTCTTCATCATCCTCACCTCTCCCTTCACCCTCATCGCTATCATGATGATGACTGTGTCTTCTTTTTCTTCTCTCACGTGTATGATAAACGAGTAAAATACCTATTATTATAATGATTATTACCTCTCAATTTGTTATTAATTTGTGATTTTTCTATTTTTTTGTCATAGTTTTGTGTATTTGTTCTTTGGTATTGTTGTATCTTTTATTTTTCTTTTTAGGTGATTAAAAAGGCTTGGAAAGATAGATGAAAGCAAGAGTTCGAAGCACAATTGGATTAGGAAGA
>JANHAO010008189.1:0-19464 GCA_026873985.1 Saraca asoca | reverse complement strand
GTCCTTTACCCTTACCATGATTACCATTGTGTGGTGGCCTATGGGGAGTCCTTTTTCACCCTTGAAAGGTATTCTTGCCTTTATAAGGGCGTTTAGTACCAGTGTATCTCTTTTAAAAAAATTTCTTAAAATTAGGACCATGAACATTCATGGCTTGATTGGTACTTGCTCCATCTTTGTAACTTCCAGCACTAAACTTTATAGCTTCAATCCGTTCTTTTCCTAACTCCAAATGTCGAGAAACATCTTCAAAATTTTTTATGTTATCATTATGAGTTAGATTAACTTTCATATGTTCCTAACTATGTGGGAGAGAATGGATCATGACTTGAATCTGTTGTTCATCAATTAGCACATGACCAGCTTTTTTCAACTCACTGATCATGTTAGACATATGTCTAAGATGTTGCCTCATGTTATGGTTGGGTCATTTCTTATAGGTGTCAAATTTAATTGGCAGCTGCCTTAACTTGGTCTCCCAATTTTTGCTTAAGCTTGGTCCATATCTCATGCGCAATCTCATATTGTTTGTACTCATGCATAAAATCATTTTCCATAGTACTCAGCAAAGTGGACCAAGCCAAAGTGTTCTTTTTCTTCCTGGTCTCATAAACCTGCATGTCCTTTTAGTGTTAAGCAGTATTGCCTTCTTCAAGCCTCTCCATCACATTGTTGAGCACCTCAAGCACTTCTTGCTCTTCCAATATAAACTGGATTTTTGTGCTCCAAATCTCATAATTATCACCTCTGAGCTTTTCATCCTTGCAAAGCTTAGCGATAATATTTTTTGTAGATGCCATTATCAATCAAGAGAAATAACAATTATCTACAGGCACATATAAAAACAAACATGTCATGATAAGCTAAATCATGTGGTACACAAATAAATAAATAATAAAATAATGAATATAAAATTAAAAAATTATTAAGTTTTACAATCATCATTTATAATTCATTGTTTTAATATTTATTCATAAAACATAATTATGATCAATCATCAATATTTGATATATAATAAATTTCATTTTTGAATAGATAAGAAAAAATAATTCACATAAATATTCACATATGAAATTCAAAGAAATATTTACATAAATATTCATAAAAAACTTAATTAACCAAAAACAGTCTTAAAGAATATAAATAGATAAACATAGGGAACTCAAAACTCATCAATATATCTAACCTTTCTAGGGATAAATTTTCTCAAGTAGATAATTTGATCACAAGTCAACACACTAACTCTCTCAACTATGTTCTCAATAATTTCTCTTGATAGCAGTGGTAGTGTCCTTAAAGAAGAAAATCCTCTTATTGACCCTACATAAGCATATTTCTTTATAAAGTGAAACAGATATGCAAAACAATTTGTAAAAGGATGCATATTTTCAACTCTCGATGAAATGTCCCTTTCAAAATTATAAAGAGATTTCAGGAAACTTTCTCATTATTGTGCCTTGCAAAGGAATTTTGTTCCTCCTTCAAAGACTGACCATTACATTTGCCAATTCATATGGATGACGTGACTATATATGTCTATGCCAGATGATTTTCTATAGAGACTAAGGAAATGAATTTTCCTTCTAAGCAATTGTCTCCTTTGACGAGTCCTTAGCACTTTTGGGGTCTTTTTAATTCTAGCTATTTTCTTTTCCAAAAGAAAGAAAGTAACTCAATTTAAATAATAATAATAATAATAATAATAATAATATGTCACTACCACTTTAAACAATAGAAGAAAACTTTCAAATAGTGTTCTAATTTATTTCACTACTTTCCCTTTCTTTATATGGGTCTTAGGTCCATAATTAATTGATTATTTAATTATGAGCCCTCTATTAATTAATTAATTAGTTATTTAAATATTCACAAATTAATTATGACCATACAAAGTTCCCATCGAAATGATCACTTTCTGAATGCTCAACGGCTATACTGTGTCTAATGAATATGAGGTTCTCAACCTTGAAACATAAAAAACACAAGACTTACCCAACAAAGTAAATGTTTAGTTTAATGCTGTGTTGTGGGGCTATGTGGGCTTTAAAATAAGGTGTTGTACTTGCACACGGGAGTGTGTGTGTGGCTGTTTGCACATAGGCCGAATAGAATTTTTTTTTATTAAAAAAATTGGGCCTCTTTTTTTTTCTACAAATAGGGAGGCCGAAAAGAAGGTTTTATTAAAAAAAAATTGGGCCTCTTTTGGTTTCTGCAAATGGAGAGGCCGAATAGAATTTTTTTTTTGTTTATTAAAAATTGGGTCATTCCTATGATTCATCTACCAAGCATACCACCTGTTTGATCAAACCTCCGATATGACAGTTCCGAAGAAAAATAGAGAACCAACGAGGTAATAGGCATAGTTTGCTGGCTTGTTACCATCAACTGCCATGCGATTATCTTACTTCAAATATAAAAAAACTACCAATCAATGTCCTCATTTCAATTAAAAAAAATTTCCAAATGTAAATTTATAAAAAAAAAAAATTAGATCCACACAAAAAAAAAAAAAGAAAGAGACAATACAGTGTCTAAAAATAGGAAAAAAATTCCATACAACAAGTATCTGAAAATAGGCAAAAAATTTCTAGACAACACAGTATCCAAAATGCTTATTCATTTATTTTTTTAAGTAATATTACAGGACATTTCAAATCACACAAAAAAATTACACTGTATATAATATTACAATTGTGTAACAAATAATTACAAAAAAAAAAATTCTTAGTTCCAAACTATAAAAGCATAAAGAAGAACAAACGATACACTACCCAAAGAGAGAGAGAGAGAGAGATCAAAAATAAAATATTGACAAAAAAAGTATATAAAAGGGCATCTGATATAACGTTTTTCTATGTTTTCAATCACTCCATCTTTCCCTCTCTCTTTCTCTCTCTACTGTGTGTTGAAGAAGTTGCAAAGGGATTTAATATTTATGGTTGCGTGAAGCAAAAGTTTGGCATATTAGTCTATCTATTTTATTTGGTTAGAACTAGCATTACATCTTGGACACGAATCCTTATAAAATTGTTTGTTTTTCCTTTTTTTTTATTTCAATCAGAATAAAAAATACAAAAAAAAAATATACATACTACAATCTTGTACAATAACAAATATAGAAATTGTAATATAACCATGACTCTGATACCAATGTTAAATTTGAAGGTCAAGAAACTTACCTGGATCAATATACTATTGTGGTTCTGGTACAGTATTCAATCACACAAAAAGAATACAAATCCACCCCTTCAAAACCCTTTTACTTAGTTTTATATTTGTTAAAAATGTGAAGGGGGAGAACAAAGAGAGAGAAAAGACACCAGAAATGTTAGAATTCTCTTTTCTGAGTTCTGCTCTTCTTTTTTTATAGAGTTTCTTAGGTTGGGCTTACTAATAGCCCATGTGAGGCCCTATGGGTGGACTGGGCCCAACGGCCCATTTCCAACAGCTAGGGATCCATCTTGGACTTGGAAACAACTTTATTTAATCATGTTGCAAATCTAGATTAAAAAAATAAAGAAAGTCAGCACCTAGGATTAAGTTTAAAAAAAATGAAATAGATATGTTATGATAACTTGATCCAATCAGAATGCAAATCTTACTAGAAACGTGATATAATTTAGGAATATATTTATAAAGTGTCAAAGTGTTATTAATCCATATCAATGATATTAAAGTTTGGATTTATAATGATACATCCAATTTCTAGACTGGATATTTTTTAGTAATGGATCGGATAATACCCAAATAACATCATTTTATCATGTTGGATTCCTACTCCTGAAACCTTGGTTTAACTGCATTCCATCACATCAGACTACATATCGTATTATCCTCTTCAATGTAATGTCCAGAGTTTTATAGGAGGAGAGAACCTATCAAGGAGAAATTATATCATAGAGAGATCAACTTAGCATGAGATAGTGAATCAGTTATTGAATTTAGGTAACCCTCATGCCTAATTTTATTTTGTCTATTCACATTTCATTTATACTGTGATCACAAAATTTGATCAATCCAAATTTCTGTAATGATTTATCAATTAGTATAAAAGCCAAACAAATCATGTTACATGAATAATGGTGTGCAAATTGATAGGAAAAATTGTCTGATATTGTGTTGATTAAACTATTTTTTGAATTCAAAATGCTATGATTATTCAAGTTATTTCATATCTTTACACTGATAAATTATTAAAATTTTTGTATGGACATTGTTATACGAATTGTTCTAAGTTTGTTGAACAATTTAATTTGAACAATTGTTGGAAAATCAATTTTTTGAAATTGAAATTATTTTGTTCACAGCCATTCGTTGTAAATACTAATATTTTGTAAAATCTGGCCTAATTTTGTAGCAATTGTTCAAATTGATTTGAGATTTTGTGTTAGAATGATTAGATGAACAAAAGTTCCAAATTAATTTTATAAAACATCAACTAGAATTGTTGACTTGAAAAAAAAAATGGAATAGAAAACAAGATTCATTTTTTGTTAGTCTTGTGCAAAATCAAACACAATTTTCAATTTTTTCTTCAAACTAAAACATAAATGAGTCGTAGAATAATTTTAGGAACAAAATTTATAAAAAAAATATTGAGTGAAAATGACCTAGAATGATCTGAATCAGTACCGGGCCAAGAACTAGGTTTGTTAATCTAATTACATTGTATTTTAGGCAAGGAAGACAGTGTAATTGGTTGCTGGCTATGAAGCATAAACCTCCATGCTTCATCAATGCGTGTGGGCCACGTGCCACTTTGCTGGTGGTCCACGACAATTCAAGTTGCACCAATATACTATACTCTTCAAAGACCATTGTTTGGGCATTTTTCCAAATTTTTATTGAAATAAAAAATTTTTATTTAATTTTTGTCTATTTTATTTATGTGTCAATTTGAATTTATTTCAGCCTGAAATTTTTTGTATGTGATTCCTACATTAAAAACTATAGTATGCAATTTTTCTAGAATTTTTTGATATTATATGTCAAATAAATTCATTTTAATATATTTATGTGCTTAAAGTATAATTTTGTAAGAATTAAGTTAACTTACATTATATCATAAAATTTTATGTAATTATGAGCCCATCAGTCTAGTTGCATAAAATTTTGTTCAATAATAATTAAAATTGTTTAGTTTGATTAAAGGAGAGTGTTATATTAAAAAAAATATTTAAATACCCTATTAGTATGATATTATTAATGTAGTATGTTTGTGATAATGTGAGTATAAGATTAAATATTATATGCTTAAAATCTTGAACACCATATCGAAGTTAGGTTTTAGTAGTGTAGTGTTTAATTCTTGCATCATATTATAAAGCTTTAAATGTCATATCAGTGTTAAATATTGTAGTCTAGTACTATATGCAATTGAATAATTAATGTTTAGACCAAAACACTATTTTAATCCTTCACAAATGCAAGTTTTTTCAATTTAGTCCTTGGTTAATTTTCATTCTTGATTCAATCATTCACATATTCAATTTGATCTAATTAGGTCTCTTTGTTCATTTATCTTTAACTTTGTTAATAAAATTGATGATATCGAAGCATAATTTCTGATCTAGTGTCTTCTGATATGTATATAACACCTTCTATATTATAAACCTATGTTGTAACTTTATTTCAAAATATAAGATAACCACTTTAATTTCTTCTTTTTTATCATTTAATACATGTTTTAATCCATATAAACACATAATTTTCTTATACAACTTATATTTAGTGTTTACACAAACCTTGGGTTGCATCACATAAGATTTTAAATTTCTAAATCATCATTTTAGTTACTAGAATGTGAAGTGGATGGATAGAAGGACTTAATTAAATAAAATTGAATCTATCAGGGACTAGATTAAGAATGAAAATCAAATAAGAACTAAATTGAAAAAATTACATCTATGAGGGACTAAAATCATGTTTTAATTTAATGTATATAAGCAAAACAAAAGCATGATTAAAGTGTTACATGTGTTAATATGTTGATAAATTTTCCTAAACTTCAATGCAATGCAATTACCCTTTGTGAAGACACTAAATGGGACAAACTATATAGATTAAGCCAAGTCTTTGAAGCTTTATCTAGCAATCACCAATGTTGATCTAGCACTTAGGGAGGACAAGCTTGCTATTGATGTAAATTCAAGTGCTGAACAAGGTTTAAACATGAAAAGTGGACATAATCAATGGTCATAAAGTTCACAATGGACAAGACCATTAGATAGGGTATTCTTCAATCCCAAAATGCTAAGTCTTTCTCGAGTCCATTGCTAAGAAATATGCGAAGTTTGACAAGGATAATAAAGGTCACTATCTCTCACTACTTGAGAAGATTGTGTATGATAGTGCTAGTGGAGTGTGGGAGCATATCTTGAAGCTTGTTCACTACTACAATAAATTGAAAAATATGAAAGTTAACCTTGGTGACAACTACCTAGGTTGGGCAATCGTTACCCACTCATTTCGATGTTTTGAAATCATCCTACAATACCTAGAAGTGTGAATGGACAATCAACAAATTAATTTCCATGGTTAGTCAAGCAGAATAGGACATCAGGAAATGCAAGCCTTAGAATGCCAACTTTGTTTCCCATGGCTTAACTTTAGAACAAGGAATGAGAGTGTGTCAGAAGGACAACAAAGGGAAGTCCACCTATGAAAAGAAGAAGGGTAAAATGAATGAACAAAGCCACAAGCCTAAGAAAGCCCAATTCAAGGCAAATAGCAAGTTCTTTAAGAAATATGGGTACAAGAAGATAGACTGCTTTAAGTATAAGAAGTAAGTTAAGAAATAGAAGAAAGGTACTTCTCTAGCTCTAGTATGTTTTGAATTAAACACTATTGATATGTCATCAAATACCTAGTGGCTAGATACTAGTGCTACTATTCTTGTGATGAATTCATTACAAACGTTAAGAAATCTATAGAAGCTAAGTGATGCAAAGATGATTATCTGACCTGGCAAAGGAGAAAAAGTACAAATATAGTATATAAGAGTTGTTTCATTATTCTTATCTACCGGCCATGTATTGAAACTTAAAAATATATCTTTTGTCCTTTCCATAAAGAGGAACCTAATTTCAGTAGTTGCTTTAGATCATGATGGTTATTTATGTCATTTTGGTAATGGAAAATTTTTACTTTATAATTCATGTGTGGTTGGTTATAGCGCATTATGTGATGGATTGTACAAATCAATTTGGACCTTGGTTTTGCCAACTCAATTAATACAATCACTAGAAAGAAGAAAAGCAAGACTAATGAAAGGTCATTGATGCTATGGCATAGGCTTCTGGGACACATATTTAGGGAGAGGATATAAAGACTTATAAAAGTAAAGGAATTACATAATCTAGATTTCTCACACTTCAACATTTGTGTAGATTGTATTAAGAGAAAACTCCCCACTAAAGCTAGAAAGGGAAGAAAAGCAAAAAAATAGGATACCTTGGAGCTAATCCATACTAACATCAGTGGACTCATTACACCTACAGTTATGGGTGGTTATAAATACTTCATCACTTTCATTGACAATTATTCCATATTTGGATGGGTGGAGTTACTCAGTGAAAAATCTAAATCATTGATATTAATGGTAAAATTTGGTTTGATTCAAATCTCAATCAACCAGAACAATTCTACTACTTCAAACTACAAACTAAGAGGAAAAGAGAAAGAATAGCAAAGGCAAAGAGGATTTTTAACATGGTTCGGCTAAAGCCAATCGGCCCTTACGTCCACTGTGGTTTTTTATTAGCTTTTGAGTGGTGGTTTCACTATGTATACAAGCAAAGCTATAGTATGTAAGCTTTCTCACAATTTTAGCAGAGTTTCTACCAGTATTTTCTCTCCTCTCCTCCTTTTCACAATGATCTCCCGCCTCTTATTTATAGAAGCAAGGGAGGTTACAAATGTAATTTGATTAATTGTAAATCTATCGTGTTTGTCGAAATGGGTAATAAATGCTTTGCACCTCACTATCAATTTTTTGGAGGCTAATGTGCCAGTCTAGGGGCTAATTTGTCAGTTAGGACAATGTGCCTCTAGGTGTTGACTAGCCCTAGGTGTGCTGTACCCTATGCTTGAGATAGCTTGCTTAGCAGCTCGAGCCAGTGCAGGGCAATTTGCTAGCTATGTGGGTTAGTCCCTTTCTTGGGGGTCATTAGGGCGAGCTCTTGGAAGATAGAGGCAGTAGGATTTGACCAGCGAGCTGGAGCTTGTACTGGGCTAGTAATGTGTCCTAAGCCTAATCTTTTGTCTATAGCTAACGGGTAGTAATTCGATGTCTATGCATAGTGACTTCAGCCTTCGGGTGACCTAGGACTTCTCCATCTGGACTTGCTAGGCTTTTGCTAACCTATTTTACTAGAACTGGAAAATACCCATACATTAGTCCCCCAGCTCATAGTTCGCTTTGCGGACTGGGAGCTAAAACTCACTGGCAAAAGTCCACATCCGTACTCTACCGTGTTATCATTTCAAGCTTCAATCTTTCACTTCATCTGCACTAAGCCATGCCTCCTTCTGTATATGTTTTACAATGTTGGCATGGCAACCTTGTTTTCTTCTAGACCTTTCAATCAATAACAACTAGATATCCTCTAAATTCTTTGAAGAACCTGATTGATCTATATAAAACATGGGGAATCCCTCTTTCTTGCTTCAGAATGATGTGATAGGAGCATTGACTAAGCCCCCCATGTTTTTAATAGTTTTTTTTAGACATGTATGGCCTATTGCATACTAAGAGATCTTACATAGATCTTGGATTATTTCCCCATGGTCATGCCATAGAATTAGGCTTTCCTAGCCGTACTCTTTTGCTTCTTTTGAATTCACAGTGCTGAGGGTGAAGTGGTTGCACAAAAACCCTTTTAAGGAGGATGACAAGAAAAAGACTGAGGAGTCAGTGTGCTCATCAGTCCTCCAATTGATTAGAATTTAACTCCTAAGGGCTAGCTTTCCCTTCAGAATATGGTAGCTATAGGCTTGCTTTGTTTTGTATTTTGAATCTTCTGATATAAATTTACCTTGTTAAGTGAAGCATTTAATGAATGAGCTTCATTCATGACTCTAAAACGTTGTGTTGGATGTTCTATATATCATAGATGATAATATAAGTTCCTGCAAATCATAGCTAAATAAAATGTTTAAATGACCATCCACTTATATTTTTCAGTCAATAATAAATCTAGGCATCTGAATGCCTCAGGTAATGATAAGCAGTGTCTAGGTAGGTCACATAAGAGCTACGACTTTATCGACACAAGTACATCACATGCATGTAGTGCTGAATAGTAGGTCACATGCGTGCATTTGAGATTGTAAGTTACATGCATATGGTGCCAAAAAGTAGGTCATATGCATAAGGTTGCATGTATGCGGTGTCGAAGAGTAGGTTGCATACATGTGGTTCCAATTTGTTTCATACACGTGGTATTGAAGAGTAAGTCATATGCATGGTCTTTAGATAATAGGTCACATGCATGTGGTGCCGAGAAGTAGGTCAATTGCATGCAATGCCAAGTTTGTTCCATGCATGCAAAGCCAAAGAGTAGGTTGCATGTATGGACTTCAGATAGTAGGTTGCATGCATATAGTGCCGAGTTTGTTTCATGCATGTGGTGTTGAAGAGCAGGTCACATGCATATGGTGCCGAGAAATAGGTCACATGTATACGATGCCAAATTTGTTCCATGCATGCGGTGCCAAAGAGTAAGTCACATGCATGGTCTTTAGATATTAGGTCACATGCATATGGTACCGAGAAGTAACTCACATGCATATAGTGCCAAGTTTCATGGTCTTTAGATATTAGGTCACGTGCATATGGTACCGAGAAGTAACTCACATGCATATAGTGCCAAGTTTGTTCCATACATATGGTGCCGAAAAGTAGGTCGCATGCATGGTCTTCAAATAATAGGTCACATGCATATGGTGCCAAGAAGTAGGTCACATGCATGTAATGCCAAGTTTGTTCCATGCATGCAGTGCCGAAGAGTAGGTCGCATGCATGGTCTTCAAATAGTAGCATGCATGTGGTGCCAAGAAGTAGGTCACATGCATGCGGTGCCAAATTTGTTCCATGCATGCGGTGCCGAAGAGTAGGTCGTATACATGGTCTTTAGATAGTAGGTCACATGCATATGGTGCCAAGAAATAGGTCACATGCATGCAATGTCAAATTTGTTCCATACATGCAGTGCCGAAGAGTAGGTCACATGCATGTGGTGCTAAGAAGTAGGTCATATGCATATGGTGCCAAATTTGTTCCATGTATACAGTGCCAAAGAATAGGTCACATGCAAGGTCTTCAAGTAGTAGGTCACATGCATGTGGTGTCGAGAAGTAGGTCACATGCATGCCATGCCAAGTTTGTTCCATACATGTGATGCCAAAAAGTAGGTCAAATACATGGTCTTCAGATAGTAGGTCACATACATATGGTGCCGAGTTTGTTCTATGCATGTGGTGCTAAAGAGTAAGTCACATGCATGGTATTTAGATAGTAGGTCGCATGCATGTAGTGCCAAGAAGTAAGCCAAATGCATATGGTGCTAAATTTGTTCCATGTATGCAATGCTGAAGAGTAGGTCGCATACATGGTCTTCAGATAGTAAGTCGCATGCATGTGGTGCCGAGAAATAGGTCACATGTGTGTAGTGCCAAATTTGTTGTCTCATGCACGGTCTTCAAATAGTAGGCCGTATGCATGTGGTGCCGAGAAGTAGGTTACATGCATGTGGTGCCAAGTTTATTCCATGCATGCAGTGCCAAAGAGTAGGTCACATGCAGGGTTTTCAGATAGTACTGGACCAATAGGGGTGAGAACTTACTGTTGAACTAGTATTTTGCTAAAAATTTGTTCAAAGATTAATAGACATAACTAGAAATGCTTTAATCAATTTCATTACAAGATCAGTGTATGATTCTTATAGTGGATGCCTACCCTTGCTCAGGATCCCACTGAGGCTATTAAAGCTATTGTCCTACAGGTCACACCATATAGTCCTTTAAGTGACCTTTCTTGATTAGATTCTTGATCACATCTCTGAGTGCCTGGCAACTCAAAGTATTATGCCCAATTTCATTGTGTGATAAGCATAAAACTTGCTCGCATCTTTGTGGTCAAGGGGAGTTCTTATGAGGTAAGGCCTCCCAAAGTCCTCCCTATCCCTCTGTATTATGAATATCCAATCCTAAAAGTTAGATAGGACACTGTAGTGATCATAGTAACTTGAATGCTAAGGTCGCTTACTCCTGGCCTTCTTTTAAAGATGGTTATCGAAACTAGCCTCGTCATTTTTGTGATTGCCCTTCTTCTTATTCTATTCAAAGCTATTTGCCTTGTCCCTATAGTTCTCTAAGCCAAATATCTCTTCCCACCTAATTTGTTTGGTAGCTCACTCGTACAAGTCACCTAGGTCACTTATTGGGAATTTGTATATGTTCTTATACATCTTTCTATCCTTGCGTAATCCTGCCAAGATCACTACCAAGATAGCCTCATTGGATAGATTCCCTATATTGTCAACCTCATGCCTAAATTGAGTGATGTAATCCTTGAGTGATTCATCCTTCCACTGAAAAATCATCGCGAGGTGGCAAGTGGTGTGAGCTGCCTTCTTAATGCTTTGTACTAGTTAATGAATCTACCCTGGCACTCTTCCCAACTGCCAATACTACAAGCTGGGAGGTTCCTAAACCATGTTCGAGCTAGGAAAATGTGACACTTAACCAACAGATTGGTTATCTAGAGGTCCATTTATACATTAAATGCATCAAGGTGCTCACACAAATCATTATCTCTATTATATTGAGGAATTGTAGGAATCTTAAACTTACGGGACCTCTTTGGTGAATGGTATCTTTCCCATGTGGTGTTCTTGGCTGTTCCAAACTCGAAGGTGCTCCTCTAACTATTTCATTTTCTTACACAACTCCTCCACCATGGGGTCCCATATCTCATATCACTAACTAGAGGATTGTTATCTTCTTTTATCTTCACAATGATGATAGCGGTGACCCGGGGTATGACCATGACTAGTCCTGTTCGAGCTCTTAGATCGATACAAGTTCTTGTGTCACTAGCTATCATGTTCTTCATGTAATCGGTACATCTCCGACCTTGTTTATGGGTTAGAGGAATGAGCTGAATCAGTGTGTTAAAGTATTCTTTTAGGCATAGTGACCTTGGTTTATTTTTGCATGCCTGAGGCTTATACTTATGCTAGCACTTTAAATGCCTTAGCCATTTCTCTCACTGTATTTTCTAGTGCTTCTTGGTGTTGGCACCATGTTTGCATTCTATCGACCTTAGGGGTAGTAACAACAAGTAAGTGGTGAGCTGAGCAGGGCAAACCATCTACAGCTCCAGTGGTAGAAGTACTTGTTGTATGACCTCAAGCTAGTTATCGACAGCATCGACTTCTTGGTAGTTTTTCCTCTAGCCATTTTAGTCAAATAGAAAATTTGATAGAATGTAGATAAGGTGCCCTTCCTCTATTACTAAAATGTTAATGGTGAAATTTGGTTTGATCCAAATCTCAGTCAACTAAAATGGTTTTATTACCTCAAACTGCAAACTAAGATAAAAAGAGGAAGAATAGCAAAGGCAAAAGGGATTTTTAACATGGTTCGACTAAAGCTAATTGGCCCCTACATCCATGGTGGTTTTTTATTAGCTTTTGAGCTATGGTTTCATTGTGTGTACAAGTAGAGCTACAATATGTAAGCTTTCTCACAATTTTAGTAAAGTTTCTGCCAATATTCTCTCTCCTCTCCTCCTTTTTACAATGATCTCCAACCTCCTATTTATAAAAGCAGAGGAGGTTACAAATGTAATTTGATACCATCTCAAGGCCTTTAACTAATTATTGTGACAATATTTTTGTTGTTAACTTCTCTCTAAATAATAAAAGTTTTGCCTATATGAAACATTTAGATGTTGAGTACTAGTTTGTGAAAGAGAAAATACACAAGCATATTACTTATATTGAGAATGTTTTCATGGATCATATGCTCGTGAATCTACTAACCAAAGGCTTAGTAGTTAAAATGTATAAAGATCATGTAATTGATATAGGTTTGGCTAAGTCTTTTGATGTTTTAGGTTAGTAGGAGTATTGTATTTGATGTAATTACATTAAATTATTATTTATCTTGAGATATGTATCAATGAAATATTCATGATGTTGTCATATATTGTTATTTGTGTACATTTTCTAGTTATGGCATGTTATTAGAAAAATCTAGATAATGTCTCACTATTATGTTAAGAATATTGATTCATGTTGTGGATAATTTTTGGTTCCAAG
The DNA here is from genome assembly GCA_026873985.1 of Saraca asoca. NCBI lineage: Eukaryota > Viridiplantae > Streptophyta > Magnoliopsida > Fabales > Fabaceae > Saraca > Saraca asoca. The sequence goes on along the minus strand of JANHAO010008189.1, from coordinate 6,139 downwards.
CAAATGGACTAGTAAAATCCCAATGAATAGACTCAGCTAATAAGGGCCCAGCTCATCCAGGATTGAGGCTACTGGACTAAGACATCAGGTTGCTAAATGCGAGCTCAAGTCATTGGTCAATATAAGTCAAAGTAGTAACCTCAAGTCATTGAGAGTAAGGCCTAGTTTAGAGATCAAAGCACACATCCTCAACCATCAATCCAAGGAAATCTATTCAGTTTCCTATCTTAATAGGAATCCATTATAACCATTAATCCTTATCCATTATGTAATCTAATCAAGTCATGATACTTATCTGTTATAAATTCATATTCAAACTATAACCCCTCAATTATTATAAAAGGGGATGAAATCATTGTCCATGGGATAATCAATAATCAATCATCAAATACAAAACACTCAGCAAAGAGTCATAAAAGCCATGGATGTAGGGGTCAAACTAACTTTATCCGAACCATATTAAAAACTTCTAACGTCTCCTTATTCTTCCTTTCTCTCTTAATTTACATTCAATTTGTAATTTGGGATTTTTTGGACTTAGGTTGACCAAATTTGACCATTAATATTTTGACACTAGAAGAAGGGTCCTAAACTACATTCCCCTTTGATTTTTCGATGGCTAGAGGAAAAGCCACCAGGAGATCGTCATATGGAACAATAGAGGGATCCAGTTCACCCTATGGCAGGCATTTCCTTCATCCCCATTAGTGTTACCATGGGCATGCCCCCAGCGACCCTACACTAACTTATTATTATCTATGGAATACAAGCATGGCATCAGCATCATGAAGCACTTGAGAAAAAAATAGGAGAGTTGGCTGAGGCAGTTAAGGCCTTGACTCAGGCACAAACCTAGGGCTCACAAGAGTAGGTGGGGGACACTGCATAGAAAGAAGCTTTTCAACAACCATGAGAAAAATCCCAGGAAGAAAGGCCAACTAGGAAAGTACTTTAGCACACTCATTCAGCTCGTTCTACTAACTCATGGCCTAAATTGAAGGTTCATCAAGCTCTTAAGGATGATAAAGGAGATCATCAGTGACATGGGTGTTCATGTCAAACTAAAGGCTCAAACAGGATCAATTAGAGACATCTCTTAAATCAAAGCTTGCTAGGTCATGAGGAGAGAAAGTTGTAGAACCTTATATCACCACTTCCACGACAAAAAGAGGAATTGGCCATCTTCCAGTCATTGGTCTAAACCTCAAGACCATATGGTAGAAGAGCTACTTTAGAGGGTACATCAGTTAGAGCAACACCCACAGGCATAGGACTACTAGGATAGTTATGAGGAAAAGACCCCATTCACCAAGGAGATTGAGACAGAGCCTCTCCCTTATAGGTTCATGATTCCCACTATCCCTGTAGTACAATGGGGATAGTGACCCATATGACCACCTGGATGTATTCAACGTACAGATGGATCTTCAAACAACTAATCCTTTGATCAAGTGTTGTGTCTTCCCAGCCACTCTAAATGACATACCTCGAACATGGCTTAGGAGTCTTTCAGTTTGCATCATTCACAGTTAGAAAGAATGCCAGAGGAGATTCATCCAATAATATAAGGCAATAAGAAGGTAGTTTGTACCATCCTGCCACCTCGCGATAGTCTTTTAGTGGAAAAATGAATCACTAAAAGACTACATCACTCGATTCAAGCATAAGGCTAGAAATGTAGAAAATCCCTCAAATGAAAGCATCTTGACAATGATCTTGGCAAAATTTTAGAAGGTAAGAAACTATATGAGAGTATATACAAGTCTCCAGTGAGGGACTTGGGTAAATTTCACAAGTGAGCTACCAAGGAAATCAAGTAAGAAGAAAACTTTAGCCCTAAAAAGTCCTATCAAGAGAATTAGACGAATAATTCGAACAAGAATAAAAAGAAGTGTAATGAAGGAAACAACAAAGAAAGTTAGAAGGATGACTTTGATAGCTAGGCCGTAAAAAAGGCCAGGAGTGAGTGACCTCAGATTCAAGGTCATCATGATAGCTACAACGTCCTATCGAATACTCAAGATAGCATTTTTGCAATAGATAAAGACAAGGAGGATTTCGAGAAGCCCAAACCCCTAAGGACTCCTAACAGGCTTAGGAACAACAAAGATAAGTTTTTTACCTATCACAATGAGGTTGAGCACCATACTCCGGAGTACTGGGTGCTCAAAGATGTGATCGAGGATCTGATCAAGAGAGCTTGCTTGAAAGACTATGTGGTACAATCTATGGAACAGCGACCTCAGTAGCCCCAGCTAGCTCCTGACCAAAAGCAAGCACCCACAATGAGAACTATATTTTAATTCTGTAATATTATCCAAGCACCCATGGATTTCCTGAAATTTTTGTTTCAGTGTTTATTTCTAAATAAATTTTCAACAAAATATTATACTGGAAGCAAACGATCACCCTTCTAATCTAGAAGTGAGCATTCATCCCTCTAATCTTAATCATACAAGAATCAAGCTATTCTGAAATTTGACAAAGTCATGACGTGCTAACTGAGGCACATGGCACTCAAACTCGTACAAGTTGAGGTGTATCCACGTGACTTATTGAGTAACACAATTGCTATGGCGTGACTGACTGAGCAACAAGATTGTTATAGCATGACCTATTAAGCAACAAGATTATTGTGGCATAACCTACTAAGCAACAAGATTACTGTGGCATGACTTACTGAGCAACATAATTGCTATGATGCAACCTACTGAGCAACAAGATTGCTAGGCAACAAGATTACTATGGTGTAACCTATTGAGCAACAAGATTGTTGTGGCGCAACCTACTAAACAACATGATTGTATGATGTGACATACTGACATGATTGTTATGGCACAAGTTACTGAGCAACAAGATTACTATGGGATGACCTACTGAGTAACACAATTACTATTGCATGACTTACTGAGTAACACGATTGCTATGATGTAACCTATTAAGCAACAAGATTGCTATGGTGCTACCTACTGAGCAATAAAATTGCTAGCTAAGGCACAACCTACTAGGTAACAAGAATGCTAGCTGAGGTGTAACCTACCTGGGCAACAAGATTGTTAGTTAAGGTACATTTATGTCAACAAAAACGTTACTATTCGTTCATGGTTTGCTGGTGAAGATACTATCTATGACCTACTACTTGGTATCATATTCATGTGACCTACTACTCGGCACAATATTCATGTGACTTATTACTCAACACCACATTCATATAACTTACTCGTGCTAGATGTGACCTACTGGGCACTCAACTCGTGCTAACTAAGACGCATTCCTACTGGGCACTCGACTCATGCATCTATTAGACATTTGACTCATGCACCTACTAGGCACTCGACTTATGCTAGTTGAGGTATATTCACATCAACATTTTGTATTCTCATTTGCAACCTACTGAGCATTCAACTCATCAGAAACCTTGTTCACTGAGGTAAATATACATATGAACATTCAAGAGATGAAACTTAGAATTATAGAAGTTTAAACGACGGCATGGCAGATCAAGCTTTTACCAACAAATTACAACTCCTAATCTGCAAAATGCAATGAGAGCTAGGGGCTAATGTTGTGGGTAATTTTTAGTACCACACAAATGGGCTAGTAAAGCCTAATGAATAGACTCAATTGATAAGGGCCCAGCTCATCTAAGATTGAAGCTATTAGACTAAGACATCAGGTCACCAAATATGAGCTCAGGTCACTGGTTAACATTAGTCAAAGCAACAACCTCAAGTCATTGAGAGCAAGGCTCAACTCGCAGATTGAAGCACACATTCCTAACCATCAATCTAGAAAAATCTATTCAATTTCCTATCTTAATGAGAATCCATTATAACCATAAATCTTTATCCATTATATAATCCTAATCAAATCATGATACTTATCTATTATATATTTACATTCAAATTATAACCCCCTAACCATTATAAAAATGGAATGAAATCATTATACATGGGATAATCAACAATCAATCATCAGATATAAAATACTTAACAAAGAGTAATAAAAGCCATGGACATAGGGGTCAAACTGACTTTATACTAACAATATTAAAAAAAATTTATGTTTCCCTGTTCTTCCTTTCTCTTTCTCTCTCTTGATTTATATTCAATCTGCAATTTGGGGTTTTCTGGACTTAGGTTGACCAGATTCGACCATCAACAATTCTCAATTGATATCTTAGATGAATGCTAGGACCATTTTGTAGAGATTCACATGTAATTACATTTACGATTATGTACATCTTATGTTAAATTTTAGCTAATGAGATGCAGGTATACAATATGTCTGATGTTAATATTCTGATCAAATATAATATTTTGTACTATTGGATACTTATGATTTCAATTTAGACCTAGTGGTGTAATGGTACCATAATCATTTTGACATTTAATTACTTGAAATGACTATGATTTTTAAATTATGTGGTCTAAGTGAGAGATTGTTGGAATTTTCTAATTTGAACCTAATATAGTTTATGACTATATTTATGAAGTGTCAAAGTGTTGTTAGCCCATAGTAATGACATTAAATTTTGGGTTTGTAATGATACTATCCAAATAACATTATTTTATTATGATGGATCCTTTCTCCTAGAATTCTAATTTAATTGCATTCCATCCCATCAAAATGCAAATTGTATTATGCTTTTCAATGGGATGACTTGGATTTCATAGGAGGAAAGAACCTGTTAAGGAGAGATCACATTACATAAAGATTAACTTAACATCAAATAATGGATCAATTATCGAATTCAGGTAACCATCATGATTAATTTCATCTGTTAGCATTCCATTTATGCTATGATAACATATTTTGATTGGTCCAAATTTCTATAAAAATTTATCAAACCTATGTGAAGTTTTATAAAAGGATGCAAGATATGTTAGTACCGATTATTTATTTATTAGCCAAAGGTTAAATTAATATGTTCGTCCTTATAGTTTACTTCAATTGGTAATTTTGTCTTTTTTCCGTATAATTAGATCTTTAAAGTTTAATTTTATTCTCAATTAATCCATACCATAATTAATTTAAAGATTTTTGTTTGTAATTATCTAAAATGATAAAAGTTTAACAATTTATATAATTATATCATGACATGAAATAAAGAAGTTAGAACCACGATTATGAAAATTTTAAAGAGAATTCATAATCATAATTTTAATAATGCATATTTTTAGTTCTAGTGGATTCAATTCCATTATATCAATTTAAATATTTCCTTTAAACTACTATTATTTGTCATTTCAAAGAATAATTCTTTATTATAATGTCAAGATTTAATTGTATAAGTTTATAAATATTAGTCATGTTAGATAATTACAAATGAAAATCTCTAAATTAATTTGCATAAGGAGATAATTATAAATAAAAATAAACTCTAAAGATATAATTATAAAGAAAAAAATATAAGGACAAAATTAAAAATTAAAACAAATTATAAGATTACAAATTTAATTTAACCTTAAGTAAAATTTCATGTCTCTCGTACTACAGTATCATCAAATCAATACTTTTGGCTATAACTTGGTATGCAACTTCTCATGCATATACAGTACATATCATACATATATGCCATGGCTTAATTATTTATATATATATATATATATATGCCATTTACATGAATTAAATCCCATGTTGATGACGTATTTTGTATACTCAGTTTTAGATCAAACAATATATTGGATTTGTGCCCCATACTTACATGGACTTCTCTGCAAATTTTGGCATCAACGGAAAGATCTTAGTATGATAAATCTTTGAAATTCAAATTTGATGAAATAATGATCAATTGTCCAGGTCCTTTGCAATTCTTCCAAAGAAAATCATATATTGTGACCTGTTAGAAGGCTTGTTTCAGCCAGATACCTTAGGAAACATGGTTATTCAAAGTTTTTTTTTTTTGTTCAAGAGTCAGGGTTGAAACTATGAAACTGTATGTCCCGAGTAAACAAGACTCAGTACATAATTTTCATGTAGCCATATTTAATAATTAAATTTGTACTCACAAAATAATCTGACGATTAAAAACAATCACGTGAAGAAAATACACAAAAAATTTGTATATATTTAATATGACTCATAATCATATAATTTTGAATTTTGAATAGTAACTTCACCTATCTAATAACAAACA
>JANHAO010008188.1:0-19469 GCA_026873985.1 Saraca asoca | reverse complement strand
AAAGAGGCTATTAATTAATTTAAGCAAAATCATCCTCAAATAAATTAAGTAATCATAATAGGAAATAACTCAATTAATTGTTAAATATCATAGTTGTGGTGAAACCTCAATCCTAGACTTTTATTATTATACTTTGATTATTATTTGCCTACTACTTTTACATTAGATCTTTCTCTTCTTTTGCTATTCTTTTTTTATTTAGGCATCCTAAATTGTAAACATCTGGTAGTTGAAAACGAGATCTCTGTAGGACACAACCCGTATTCGTCAATACTAGCTACAGCTACACCATGTGCTTGCGGAATTATAACGTCACATTCTTACCATTATTGATGTTAAATAATTTTATTAAAATTTGATAAAAAAAAGTATTTAGATAATTAAAAAAATTAACATATGTAATTAAAAATTTTAGACAAAGTCAATTGAGTGTGAATGCACTGTAGAAATGATAAAGATTAAAACAAAAAATAAAGAAGAATTTGAACATTTTTATGTTATTTTTAATACAAATTTTAATTTAACTTTTGATTTTTATTAATAAAAATTAATTAATTTTAATGATGAAAATATTTTAATAACAAAATAATTATTGAATAATTTTTTATGTAAAAATAATATTTTTTTATATAAATATTTTTCAATAAACGAACAAAAAAATATTTTCTTTTTATTCAAATAATAAAAAATTAATTCATTTTCTATAAATATATTTTCTTATAAAAATATTTTTATAAAATTTTATTTTTCGTCAAAACAAATCCATGACTAATATATACTTGAAAAAAAATAAAAAAAAAGTTATGTCAGCGATATTTTCCTGACACTATAAACTTCCATTTCCCCACTCTCAAATAAAGCTTTTTTTTTTTTCTTTTTGTAAACATTTACAAAGTTTTCATCACAATTTATATTATTAAAAAATTATCTGAGAAATATAATCTAAATCTCAAGTGTGTAGTTATCATCTTTAATTACCAGCTTGATACAGATTGGTGTGCATTGTTAAAAAAGCACACACTAATTATTCATACCATTCTTATACCATTACATAATGAGAGAATAGTGTGAAAAATATAAAGAAGAATAACTCCATTAAACAGCTGAGGAGAATTGTTTAATTTGACTCCATTTTTGTTTACACGATATTATGGCTTATAATTGAAAAGATAATATACTCCTGTGTATGTAACATACTACATTAAATATCTAATAGCATTAGAGTTCATTTAGAGTTTTTTTTTTCTCTCATTTTGCTTGAATATTAAAAAAGAAGCTTCATAGATGTTTAAAGCAGAGATAAAGGTAGTCATGATGAGTTGGTTTTTGGAAATATTGCGAGAAGAAGAAAAATATTTTTGTATGTCTGAACGGCATTGACAGAAAATTATCCAAGGGACCAAATACTTATTTAGAAAATTTGTAAAAACAATTATGGAAGGAATATGAATACATTTTAACCCACGAAGAAATCACTTGCTTTCAAAAATTTTATTGTAAATGACTCATGTATGGAGATAAAAATATGAAGTTCTTTCATGCTTCGATGATAGTTTGAAGAAAAAGAAGTCATATTGAATCTTTGTTGGATAAGAATGATAATTGAGATTTTGATGTGAATTTGTTGGAGAACATGACTTTTGATTATTTTGAAAAATTGTACACAGAGAATAATTTTCAAAGAATTAATTTTCCTTATCAAGGTTACTTTCCTCAGTTATCTCTAAAGGCTTTTGATGATTTGAATTTGCAGGTAAATGATGAAGAAATTAAGAATGCCATTTTTATTATGGGTGCTTTTAAAGCTCTAAGGGTGGATAGTTTGTATATTTTGTTTTACTAGGATTGGTGGAATAGAATCGGATTCTCAATTTGTTCCTTCATTAAAGATTTTTTTTTTTTTTGAGCCCTCATTTGATGAAAAATATTAACCAGACTTTGCTTGTGCTTATACCTAAATGTGATTGCCCAGAAAGTATCAAATAGTTCAAGGCTATGCAACGTTGTCTACAAAATTGTTACAAAAATTATAGCTAATAGATTGAAATGTCACACGAATCATTAGGTTTCTCCTAACCAATGCGACTTTGTTTTAGAACATCATAACTTTGATAACATTTTATTGTGTAACAAGTTATCCATTTTATGCAGAGTAAAAAAAGGAAACAAGGTTGGATGGCCATAAAAGTTAACCTCGAGAAAACATATGATAGATTGACTGGAATTTGCTTCAAAAGACTTTAACAGAGATTAGATTATCGAAGAAGTTAAGTCATTTGATTATATATTATGTTAAATCATGTAGCATGCAGGTCTTATGGAATGGTAGTCATTTTTGGAGCTTTGAAACTTCTAAAGGTGTTCGACAAGGTGAACATTTATCTCTATATCCTTTTGTTTTTTGTATTGAAAGATTGGTGCATTGTATTCAAGCTGGTACTATAGCTAAGAGGTGGAAACTAATCTTGTTAAAGAATGATGGGCATGCAATAACCCATTTTTTCTTTGCAAATGATCTCATTCTCTTTACTAAAGCTTTTTTGGATCAAGCTTAGGTAGTAAAAGATTGTTTGAAGATTTTTTTGTTTGGCCTCAGGATAGAAGATCAATAAAGATAAAACTAAAGTCTTTCTCTCTGACAATGTTAATCATAATAGATCCAGAGAAATCAGTGTTGAGCTGGGTTTTGGTCTTACTTCATATTTAGAATATATCTTGGAGTCCTTTTTCATCATAAAAGGGTCTCAAAGAATACTTTCTCTCATGTTCTAGACAGGATTAAATAAAGACTTAGTTCTTGGAAAAGAACTTCCTTACCATTGGTTGGCAGAGTTACTTTATCTCATTTTGTCATTTTTGCCTTACCCATGTATTTCATGCAAACATTTCATATTCCTGTAAGTCTTTATGATGAAATGGAAAAATACACCGAAAACTTTTTGTGGGGTTCCCATAATGGTCTTTGGAAGTTGCACTTAGTTTTATTACCTTTAGTTTGCAATCCCAAATCTCAAGGAGGACAAGGACTTCGGAACCTCAAAGACACAAATAAAGCATTCTTCATGAAAATTAGGCATGGTTTATTATCTAATAAAGATGCTTTATAGGCTTAGGTCATTCAAAATAAATACAATTTAGGAAATAATCTTATACCCAAGGTATTTTAAACACAAAATTCTTCTAACTTATGCCAAGAAATTAATTGTGTTTGGAAACATATATTAGAAGCGACTAGAATTGTTGTTAGTAGTGGTAAAGATACTTAATTTTGGTTAGATAAATGGGTTCTTAGATTTGAACCTTTAATTTCTTTTGCGGTGACAAACATCCCTGATAAGAATAAAGAATTCATAGTCAGTAGTTTTATGTCAAAATTAGGAAAGTAGAATTAGAACTTATTTAGAAACCTTATCCTAATCCAAACTTATCTTCAAATGGTTGGAATCCACCCTTCTTCACTAATTACAAGATAGGATCAACCAATTTTGACTATTTTAGTAGATAAAAGTTTCATAGTAAATTCAGCTTATCATTTAGTGTATAATTATGTTCCAAATTAGAGTTCTTCTTTTTGTTGGAATCAAGTATGGAAGTGGAATGGTCCCCGAATGAATTAAATTATTTCTATGGCTTTTACAAGGTTAGAACCTCTTGATAAATATAAGGAGAGTGCATCGCCACCTTGATGATAATGATTTGTATGTGTTTGTTATCAAGAAAGGAAAAAAGATTGTCTTCATACTTTTCAAACCTGCTCATTGGAGCTATAGGGTTTTGTGATAGGCTTGTAGTTAGCTTAGGATACGAATATTATAAGATCTAGGTTAAAAGAGATTCCAAGGTAGCTGTGGATTTATTAATGAATGGTTGTTCTAATTATCATCCTTATGCTCCATTGATTCATCAAGGCCATTCTCTTATGAATCATTTATTGAAAGTTAAAATGATTCATTCTTATCAGGAAAGTAATTATGTTGCTTATTGGCTGGCCTCTCATGCCCGGAGTTTAGGCATTGGTGTTCATGTTTTTATGTCCCCTAATAGCTGTGGTTCTCTTCTTGGGTAGTATGCTATAAAAATGGCTTTTTCTGGTGTTGTTAAGCTTTAGTTCTTTTAAGCCTCTTGTATTTCAAGAGAGAGAGAGAGAAAGAGAAAGTGAGAGAATCAAATGCAATGACAATTAATATATCTTTATTTTTATTCCATCACCATTACATTTTAGATGAAAACCAGACTTAGATGAAACTAGACATATGAAATTAAACACATCTGGAGTTTACATGGGGAGCTTCCAAGACTAAATTATAAGTTACACCTTACATTAAAGACTTTAACTCTTAGAACCTATTGTAATGCAAGAAGGGAAACCTCTTGAATTGAAGAATATGCAGGGCAGGATAGATTCTTTGAAGTCCCACATTAATTAGATTTAAGATCTATGATATATAAATATCAAGTTTGAGATAACTTTAACTAGTCTTTTAGGCCATGTGATTCATGCTAACAGATGTCTTAGGCAAATTAGGATTATAGAGTTAACAAAGCCTAACAAGGTAGAGGAGATTGTAAGGCCCCACATCTGTTAATTCTAAGGCTATGATATATAAGCATCAAGTTTGACTATTTAAATAACTTTGACTAATCTTTTAAATTATGTGGTTCAAGCCTAACATTTATCTTTGGTCAACCAATCTTAAGACATAGTAGATTCTTTTACTTGACCACATCTCGAACATAAGTCAAAATTATGAAGTTGGCTATTTTCAACCAACCACAAAAAAATTTTATGCTCTTTGAGGACTTAACCATTTCTAAATAATCTTCCAAATTCGGGGTTTCAAAAGTTCAAAGTGTTGACAAATGGCCCTATAGGTAGATTTTACCAAAAATTCACCATTACCACTATGCCTCCTAATAATCCAATCAGAACCAGAACCATGGAAAAAAAGGTATAATGTTTGCAATCACTCAACAAATCTCATGAGAAATATGAGAATCAAAATAGGACAAATTCCATCCACTTGAAGGAGAAATAAAATTATTTATTGTTGCTGTAAAATCATCCTTTGAAAGGTTGGACTATGCAAACTATTTCAAAGTATCCATTTTTAGTACCCTAGAGTTTGAATAGAACCAAACCTGTGTACTATCCCCTAAGACCAAGATAAACCTTGCTCCACATGTTTCTAGGATCTATGCATTCTTTTCCATATAATAGAAGAATGATGAATGCTCCAATCTTCAATAGTTGAATTTAGTAAGTGATAGTGACTACCAAAACCTTTCATATGCTAAAGTTAAAGGGAATTTAAATGAGAAAGTGAGTATTCAATAATGATGAACTAAACTCATACTTTTCCTTTTATAGATGCATAGAAGGGTAAAATGAGGTTTAGCCCACTCAAAGCCCTTGGCTGAGTTATTGAGCTAAGCTTTTGGTGCTATGCTGGACTTCAACCTTATATTTATTACTGTACCCCTTAAGTGCTTAGAAGAGGCTTGTCTGAATAGTTTTAATACAATCTCATCTTATTCTTAGACTAATAAAGCAATCATTTAAATGCTTGAAAGGTGGTTTTCAACCAAAGACCTTATACCAAACTTTACAATCCCTTTTTATCATTTTGGAATTGTCACTGAGAATTAATTGTTGTTATTATTATTATTATTATTATTATTATTATTATTATTATTATTATTATTATTATTATTATTATTTCCATCTATTTCTTGTGAATGGTCTTGTTCTTAATTGTCATTAAAATTTTATTAATGTTGTTACTCCTTAATATAATGTCATTGTCTCAGCGTGCCCAGAGGATGTGTGATACAAACAATGACTATTTTCATAAATAAAAGTAGGAGTCGTCACTAATTTTTTTATGAAAAAATTAAAAATAAAAAAATGGATAAAACAAATATTTTACCAAAAAAATGATTTGAAAGCTAAATTATGTATGGGAAAAGTGTCAAGCACCCCACAACATTCGTTAAATAAAACGATTACTAAGAAAACAATTTTGCAATATATTATGACAAAAAATATTTCATTAATCTCTAAAATATTCAATGTCAATCTATAAAAGATTAAAGAAAATAATTTTTTTTAAATGAAAAAAGGGACTTTTTTAATATATATATATATATTAAAAATAAAAAATATTTACAAAAATGTACTTAACCTATAAAAGTAGGGTCAACGTATCTTTAAAAGAAGGATCAAAGTCTTTATAATTCATAAAATTATTTCCTTTCAAAAAAATAATTTTATAGAAAAATAAATTATTTTTATAATAGAGTAAAAAATAATTTTAAACAAAAGTTGAGTAAATAAATAATTTCAAAACATAGTTTAAAATATCAAATCCTTTAAAATCAAATATTTCATTTTTATATTTTTCTACTTTATGTGTTTTTTATTATATGTAAGACAAGAAAAAAATAAATTCTATAGAAATATATATATTAATTTATTTATTATTATATATAAAATAAGAAAAATTAAAGTTCCAAATGAATAGATGAAGTTGTCCTAAGTTCTCTCATAATCCCAAAAAAATAAGATTAATATAAAATTTTATCCAAGAAAAATAAATATCTATGCAATCCTAACAAATTCTATAATTCTTCCACAAAAAGGTTAAAAATTCTGGTCTTTTGAAGGCATGATTCTTCAGTTTAGAGGGAATATAAATGATTGTCATATAGTGACTAAATAGTCTACTGTTTTATTATCAGCAAGAGAATCTAAAACCTGCTAGTGATATAATTATTTCTAATATACATATTTAAAGAAAGTTTATAGGGTAGATGATATTCTACAGCACACAATTTATCAAATTCTTTTGTTAGTTCATCTCCGATCTTAAAACTTACACCAACTCAAACAAAGCTTAATACATGCTAATTGTAAAACTCCTTAAATTTATAAAATTATAATTAGTCTAGTTAGCTAGCCCAATATCAAAACAACAAGAATCTCTAATGTAAATTATTATATATTCTTGTATCCAAATTGCTAGTTAAAAAAATATATTCAAATAGTATATTGTGATGAACCACCATATTACTTTAGCTATAGCATGCACATATATTAAAATCTATCCAGACTTGACATAAATAGACTTATGGCAAGAAAAAATCCTAAATGAATTGACCTACATATAAGGAAAAAAAATTATTTATTAACAGCTCCAGTTAATGCTATGGAATGAATCCAACATTTTGTCTTTAACTTTAAAAGCACATAGCATGAAATTCTCATCCTACTAATAACATTATTTTGCACCTATCCCATAAAACATGATTTTGTAGTTTAATCTAACCATTTAGCAACTCAAACCATAAGCCAGTAGTCCAATGTAATAATAATAATAATAATAATAATAATAAGTTTAAAAGCAAATCAACAAATTACAGAACCAAAGATAAAGCCTCCAAATATCATGGGTAACGAATGATAACCCTTAGGTGAACTTATTCAATGTTAAGATATGAGTAGATAGACAAAATAAAAAAAAAATAAGAAAGGATAAATCAAGTTTAGAAAAAAAATAATCAATTTAGCAAAAAAAATATTAAAACAAAAGGCTTGTATTGTGGAGAGAACTCTGTTGAATCTATGATCATTATGATGAATTAAAAATAATTTACTTTCTGACGATGTCATAACTACCCATGGTTTGAACCCAAAATCTCCTTCCTTTTTTTTCTCAACAAAATAAACTAAAAAGGGTATGACACGTTATAAATTTAAAAAGAATGCATTCTCCTTTATTTCTTTTTCCTCTCCTCTCTCTTACACTTTTTTTCCTCTCTTTTATATGATTTCTATTATATCATTTTTCCTTTGACACTTTCTCTATTTATAATTGAAGAAGGACCTTTAGGTATCGACTATCTTTTATTATTAGCCTAATAATAATTATCACTTCAATGTTGTATTTTCTTAAATCTCTTTGAAAGATCTAAAATCAAGTGTTGCTTTGTTATTATTCATCGAATATCATAAAGAAGATTTGTATGATCATCACCAATTATTCAATAAAGATTTGCATTTTCTGAGTTGCAAAGATTTGCATTCTTTGGACTTCTAAAATCGTCTTTGCTGTTGTATTGTACTTGCACCTAGGTGATAGTCAATTTTGAAGTGCATTAATGAATCATTGTCTACAATAATTGTTTAGAATAAAAAATAATGAATAATATCGAAATATATTTGTTGTCGTATTGTGCTTAAGCATGGTTACAAATGAAGAAGTGTTTAAATCTACAATCCTAAAATCAGCAAAGTGCTAGGTTGAAGCAGATTACTACAAAAAACACGGAGTGTGTTTGATATTTAAAGTTGTCTAAATGGTAGAATGACACCTGTTTCTAAACACTAACTTCCTATTTGTAATGTAAGAAAATAGTTATTTAAAATAATTGCTTCACATACTCGCTCATTTAAGTAATGGATGTGTGTCCAAACATTTTAAAGTTAGGTAATTGACAAAATAAATAAATAAAACATAAAATGGAGTTAATTTTTATAAGAAAACCGATAGGTAACCACCCATTAACCCTTTCCACGTGCTTGAAGCCAAGTCATGTGCCAATTCTATAACTTATCGAATCCTGCTTACAACCACCATCGACTAATGCATTATTTAACTCTGCTTTGACTATGAAATCCAATGTTGAAATTTGTGAACTATAGCGATAATAGAGGCCTCCTAATTTAGTTTACTTGGAATAATTTTGATGCATCAATCTAGTCGAATGAATTCAAATGAAACTATACAATTATGACATGCAATAATCTAGTCAAGAAATTCTCTAGTTTCTTAGTTGAATCCCATCAAACTAACTTCGTCAAAATAGGTATCCATGCAAAGAAAAAAACTTTGGGGTTGCTTATACCAGTTGTCTTACATGTAGCCCTTTCTAATTGACACATGTTGCATGTACATTAATGGCATCATAGCTAAAATTTTGTGTCTTCCCCATATGTAATTATGCACAAGTAGCCACATTTTTCTTTTCCTCTTTTAAACATGCTCAATTTTGAAATTTCACTTTTACCTTACTTTATTTGCTCTAGATTTTCATCTTCTTTCTTTTTTATTTCTTTGTATTCTCCCAAGCTTTCTCTCAAAAATTATTAAAGCTTTCCTTTCTAATTTTTGCTAAGAACTCATGGTTTTTGCATCAAGCTCTTCTTCTCAAGTGTTTGGAGTTATTAAAGCTCCAAATCTTACCTTAGAAAATCTATCCACTCTTTAATTCAAAGTACTCATTCCATCAATTGCCATGTTTTTATTTAGGATCTTTTTCTTCTAAAAAATTTGTAGAAATATTTTTCCTTTTCCAAAGACGTTTATTTATTTTAAATCTATCCCTATTATCTCATGAGTTTCAAAAGATGTTAAGGTTTTTATAAATTTTCCTCATGCTTCATCTACATACTTGACTTGGTTAAACTATGTCTAAGCAGAAAATGGAGACTTTTGGAAACAAATTAGCATTTTTGACATAATTCAATTTTTAAGGTTTTCTTTGAATTATATCCCTTATCTGTTTGGTGCTACAATGTGTCTTTAGTCTTCTTTGATCAACAACATGCATGTACTTTATGGTATGATCAGTCATTTTATTTTTGATATTTCAGCCATAACTGGCTTGAAACCAAATGGCAAAGTCATTTCATTACTTCTTGCTCTGCCAACTAGTGATTTTAAGCAACTAGTTCCTGTCACTCCTAAAAATTCTGCATATTCAACTTTTGTAAAGACTTTTCAAGGAGCAATAAATTCACCAGTTTTTGATCTCGAGTGTGTATATATATATATATATATATTTGCTTTAATGGATTTGTAAACACCTTTACTATAATTCATCTCTAAAAATTACTTCTTCTTTTCTTCCTTTAGCCATGCTTTTGCATAAGAGTTGAAACTTAGCTTTGGGTTCTTCAATTTTAGCTAACCTTTTTGAAAATATCAATTCAGTAATTAATCATTTTAGAAACAATGATTCAATTACGAATCTTAGAGGCCTATTTTAGATTTTTTCAACTTTAATTGACTATAGCCTAACAAAAGGACTTTGTTTTTTCAAAGAAAATGGATAAATTAATTAAACTTTGTCATATGGCTATCGATTATTGCATGCTTCTCTTCATGAAAATCTCAAGTCAAAATCCTGTAGGGAGTTTTTTGACCATTTTTACCATTTTTTACACTTTCAATGATGAATTTACCTTACATTTCTTATCTTTATTCTCTTTTCGATCATATGGGTCATCCTGATTCATCTCTTATCCTGACCTTCCTAATACTCAAAGTGTCAAAATTTGGTCCAAATTCTTTTGTCCTCAATTCCTTTTTATAAGCCTTCCTCGAGAACAAACTTTAAAGGTCAAAATTCATTTATTGAATACACTAGCTCAACAATTTGGCCTTATACAAGGATGTCTATAAGTTATTTTGGACAAGACGCTTCAAGGATAACCCTTTGAATGTTCTTAAGTTAAGAACATAAATATTGAAGTGTGGGTTATCTTTAAGCTTCATAATTTTTCACTATGTCTTACATATACAAACATGTTTTCAAAATAGTGGTTGTCGCATGTAAATATATACTTCAACATGAATATTGCTGACAAACTTAATTATTGTATCGTTACATAGACAATGGAGGCATTATCAAAGACTACATGTACATATATGCATTATGTCAAAACTGTGTCTTTCAAGAAATATTATAAAGTCAAATATGACTATAATAGCATAAAATTCATTATTCATGAAGCTAACGAAACTCTTATGAAGAAAAAAGAAGTCCACAATTTTTATTATAGCCAAAAATTGTGGAAGGATTATTAGACGAATCCAAAAGTTTAACTAAATATCAAAACTTGACCTTTTAAGCCTAAACCTATACCTTTACCAAATACACCTTTTAACTTAGCAAAAATAGTTCGACTTAACCCTACTCTTGACTTTGACATCATTATTGCTTATCACTATCCACATTCTTTCAAAGTCAAGTGCTAGCTAGTGGCTCGAGTTGTGAAACCTTTAGGTAAATTTTCAGCTTTCAAAATTTAACTCAAATTCAATCATTCTAACGCTCTTTTATTTTAACTGTAATAATACCCGTTAAAATCCCCAACATAACTCATAAATATGACATAACCAAGAAAATGGTCGAAAAAGTTAAAAAAAAAAAAACACAATGAGACAAATGAGTTGTTTTTTAGATGTTAATGATGAGCCACTTACCTCTAGAAAAAGAAAGTGTCAGAAGAAAATCCAATCTGCATCAACTAGTAACCAAACAATTAAAAACCCTCCTAGGAAAACTAAAAAATTTGTTAAGTTGAAAAAGAAAGGTGAAGTTGTTTCGAGAAACATTTTAACTTCTTATATGCCTCAGACACAATCGGTTAAAGCTCTAACTTCTTGTTCAACTTTATTAACTCTAAAAGACATTGTTTAATCTCAGGAAAATGTCTGCACATTTGACTTTCCTTCTCATTTTACATTTATACTAATATTTCTTCACTTTCCTTTTCAAGAATTGTAAAAGCCTGAGGAAAGAGTTGAAATACTAACAAATACAAACCTGATCAAGAAAGCTAATGACCAAGTGGCTTCACTTAATCCATACTTTATCAATGTTCTTTTGGCTCATTTGAACAAGTTACGACTTTTGCATCTTCTGAAGTTGATTAAGCTATTATTTCTTTTATTCCATTTATAGAACTTACTAAGCCAGATGCTTGTTTGTCTAGCCTAATTGATACTCATTTTGTCGAAAAAGAAACTAAGATAGTGGACCAAGATCATCAATTAGCTAGCAAAGAAGACGATACCATAACTACCTTTAGCTTTTTTAATTTCAATTAAGGAGGACAACTTTTTTAACTGAAACAAAATCACATGCACTTATGGCTCCCATATCCAGTCTTCCTAAAGCAAGAAAAATTGAGATAAAAAATGCAATCAATCTTTTGAATGCTCCATTTGATAATGACCTTTCTGTATTCCTTTCAGATGTAGAGACTTGATAACTTTTTACAAATTCTACAAGATGCTAACTAAGCTAAAATCACAGTTGGTTTTAAATCATTTGTGCCTAATTTTCTTGACCAACTACCTTCATTACTTGATGGCTTAGTTAAGTCAACTTCAATTAAACTTTCATACCAACACTTGGTTAAACAAAAGGAAGACTTGGTTCATTTCTCAAAATTAGCTTCCATACAAAGGCAAAAGTTGATCGACCAATGCAACACAACCATTAATAACCTTAAAGCCAACTCTCAAGTTGTGACTTCTTTTGAATCAAAGATTCAAGAATTAAACCTTCGATTGGAGAAGTAGAAGGCTACTCAAACCACTCTTGAAGCTATTTTGCAAACTATTTAGTTAGAGGGGTATCAATTTGTCGTAAAAGTCAATGGAGCTCTGTATAAGTATAAAGAGACTTGCTAAAGTTGAAGCTAAATACAAGAATGCCTTAACCACTAAGACAAACACTTGTGACCAATGGAAGGAGTTGAAAAGCATTTTTCACTTCTAATTTCAAGAAAATTTCAGACTTCTTGTGAAAAGTCTATAAACAATTATTTTCATATGTACTTCATGAATATTTCAAATTTACTCTTTTAAATATTTTCCACTTATTATTTCTAGATTCCTTTCTTCAACATGCTTTATTTTATAGCTATTTTTATCAAATAATTGTGCTACTTTGAATAGCCCTTCCTAATGTGGAGTCTATTTATTGAATTTTGACATTTTCTATATTAGTAGTACAACTTTCCAAACCAATTGGCCAATATTGAAACACTTCTTTTTCAAAAACCTATTGCAAGATTTAGCCAATTTTTTTTTTAATTTGGATCAAATTGTCTAAAGTTTGCCACCAAACTTCATCTAACTACTTTAGTTCATTAAGCATTAATCTATAATAATCGATTTTAGATAATTCATTTTATTTTTGAATTCTTAAATTTTAAACTGTAACTTCCACTGAAATAACAAGATCATGATCACAAGCTAAATTACATGGTGTTGTTACCCCTATTGACTCATTTCGAGTACTTCTTATTGCCCATAAAGCATTGTCAAGCATTTATGCCAATTCCTTAGGTATTATCAATAAACTCTGTTCTATATGACTGCTTTACATTTTTAAACATAGCAACTTTGACCCATTTTGCAAAAGAATCAATGGCCGCCAATATAAAATAATGCCCTTGGGAAGAAGAAGGATATATTTTGTCAATCAAGTTTATTGCCCATCCTTTAAATGGTCATAGCTTTATTATATATTTTAGTCTAATTGCTAGTATTTTTTGAATTGGCCTATGCTTTTGACAATCTTAGCAACCTTTAGCATAGTCGATACAATCCTTAATTATTTTTAGCCAATAAAAACTAAGATGAACTTATATCATTTGTGTCGACTAATAAGAGTTAATGAATCCATCAAATAGCTAATTATGGAAGATCTCCAATCAATTGGAACAAAATTGAAGTCATTGCACATTATTTCACATGTGTTGACTATTTCTAATCATACATACTACTGAATTATTTTGGCAAATATATTTTTATTAATTTTATACCCAAAT
Organism: Saraca asoca; assembly: GCA_026873985.1. Lineage (NCBI taxonomy): Eukaryota > Viridiplantae > Streptophyta > Magnoliopsida > Fabales > Fabaceae > Saraca > Saraca asoca. The sequence goes on along the minus strand of JANHAO010008188.1, from coordinate 5,842 downwards.
GTAATTTGATCCAACTTATTGGCTTTCTCATTTTCTATCATTGGCACATATTTAATGATCACATCATGGAAATGTGATTATCAAATATTTAATAAATATTATATTTATGCACTTATATTCTTGTGAGATTTATTTTATAACTAACTGTAAATCTTCATACACCTCAACATTCCTTGTTTGTTGATCTATTTAAACTTCTAAGCCAATTATCAATGTCTCATATTTGGCTTCATTATTAGAGTATTTTTTTCTTTAAAGCAAATAGAAATTCGTCTAGTTTATTTTTTCATGTGATAATCAACACTCCAACAATTAAACCATTTTTATGATGTGAACCATCAAAATATAGCATCCAGGGGTTTAAACTAATAAACTTAGTTACCTTTTCATGATGTTAAAAAGTAAAGTCAGCAATAGCTCATTGTTTAATAGCTTTTAATAGGCAATATTGTAGAGAGAACTCAATTAATCCTAAAGCCCATTTTCCAACTCATCTATGTATGAATGATTTAGATAATATGAATTTTAAAATATTGACTTTTTGCAATAACATGAATGTTAGTTAGAAATAAATAATAGCATAATTTTGAACAAGAAAAATACAAAGAAAGACATAACTTTTTCATTGTCAAGTAATTTTGTTCAACTGCATTTAAAACCTTAGAAAAAAAGAAAAAATAGCCTTTTATACATTTACATCATTGTTTTGGGCTAAGAAACAACCTTATTGCATCATCAAAAATCAAAACATAAAATTTCAATGGCTTTTTAGGAATTGGGGAAAGACTTGACTGGAGGTGACATCAAATATTTCTTTATATCTTCAAATGCCTCTTGATCACACTTTTTCCAACAAAATTCTTTGTATGCCTTTAACTTTAACAATGGTGAAAAATTCTTGTCTGACCAGGTAGATTAGAAATAAACTGTCAAAGGAAATCCACATTGCTAAATAAGCATTACAATTCTGTCTTGTTTGTTGGAATAGTGATCTCAATGATAGCTTTAGTTTTATTACTGTCAACTTCAATTCCTTTTTAATGTATTATGAAACCTAAGAAATTCTCTGTTGATAGATCGAATACACATTAAAAGGATTCATCATCAGCCTATTTTTTCACATTCATTTAAAGGCTTGAACCAAATTTTTAATATGCTCTTTATGTAATTTGACTTCTATCACTAATCATAGATGTATACTTCTATTGTCTTGCCGATTAAATCATGAAATATTGTATTCATAGCTTTTGATCGGTTACACTAACATTCTTCATATCAAAAGGCATTATGACCTTTTAAATGTTTCAATTGCCCCTGGATACTAGAATGATATTTTCAACGTACCATGCTCTACAATATATACTTGATTATATTCAGCATTCTCATCCATGAAGCTGATTACAATGTGACTTGAAGCTAAATCAATTAATATATTAGCCACTGGCATTGGGTATTCATCCTTTAGTGTTGTATCATTTAAATTCCTGAAATCAATGCACACTTTTGATTTTCTATTCTTCTTCATAACCGGTATTATATATGAAATCTATTCAATGTATCTAGTAATCTGGATGAAATTGACTTCAATAGCCTTTCAATTTATTCTATAATTTTTAATAAGATTTTAGGAACAAAACTCTTAGGTGCTTGTTTATAAGGTCAAAATCCTTCTTTGATTAGTAATCTGTGTTCAACTAGATCTCAACTTAAACCCAGCATTTCGTCATAGTTCTAAGCAAAGCAATCTTTATATTCTTTTAAAACTTTGACTATTTTCTACTTTACATTTTTATGTAATTGTGCACTAACATGTGTTAGTCTTTTTTCATCCTCTATTCCCATATTCACTTCTTGTAATGGGTCCTGGACTTCAATTTTCTTCTCATCGTTTCTTAAAGATGAGTCTAGGAAGCTTAGTGGATTATCATCAAATATGCAACTAGGAATATTTGACTTTTTTCTACTTAACAATGTAGGCCAACAGTCAAGTTAGATGTTTTTAGAAATTATTTATGGATTTGTCTAGCCAAACCCAAGTACACAGCCTTTTGGGATTATAGAAAATCATGAAGAATCCAAGATACAAACCTCAAATTATTTTAGGTCAAAATTACCTTCAATATGTAATGGCTTGACAGTTGGACCATATACTTTGAATTCTACAGTAAATTGCTATAAATAACATGGGCTATCATCAACTGATACATATTCAACTTTACTTGCATCAATCTATATGATTAGTCTTTGATGCATCACTGAAGGTATGGCTCTAGTAGTATGGATCCAATCTTCACCTAGGAGTGAATTATAATTAGTTTTGGAAGGTACCATAACAAATAAAGTCTGGTGAGAAATTGAGCCTATATTTAAATCAATCAGTACCATACCATCCAAAGTAGACATCTTCCCATTAAAATTAGTCACAACAATATTAAAAGGCATTAAATCTTTTGGAGTTTTGCCCATCTTAACAAAATCTAACTGAGTCATTAAATTTACAACTACTCTTTCATCTATTAATACTCAATTGATTGGTTGTCCATTAACATGTGTTTTAATATGCAATGGCTGAAGATGATTTCTCATATCTCTGTTGGACTTTCAAAAGCACCAAAGATATCTTCATCCAATGTGACTGCTCCAGCACAGTCATCTTCATCATAATAATCATCAAAACGATCTTGTTCATTATACGCTGAGATTGTTATAGGTAGGATGCACATCATATCAATTTTCATTTTCTGACCTTTTGTTTTAAGATATTTACTAAATTCCATATTCACCTTTTCTTTCTTTGTTCAAATTGATTCTCCAAGGCTAAATGGTATTTAATCGAAATAACGACCAATCTTTTACCTTTTTTTATAAGCCACTTGCCATTTCTTTTGATGCTTTTGAGTTTTTGTAGTAGGTGGTGGCTAATAATTTGGATTGAACTACTTATTTTGCCCCTTTGAAAACTTAGACTTCCAAATTTATTTTTATTTATCTTGTAGTTCATTGGTCAATCATTGATCTTTGGGTAAATTTCCCTAAAAAACTCTTATTCTACTATTAAAATTTTTTCTCGCTTATTTAGCTGAATTTGATATTCAAAGTTAATTTGTTTGAAGACTAATTTTTCCTTTTTATCATTATTTTCAACTTCCTTCATTTTTCCTTTCTTCTTATCATCTCTTCTTTCATTAAGACCCTTTCTTATAACCAAAACCTTTTTATCTACTTTCTTTTGTTCTTTTGGATTGAATTGGTCACGGTCCCTTAACTTAACAAGAATTACCTAAACTTTATCATAATATATTTCACAACTCTGGCACATTTTTACAATTCCCTCTTCAACATTCATTCTTTTAAAGAATTGATAATTCAACTCACCTTCTTCAGGATATGCCTCTAGTATGAAAGGAGCATTCAAAGGATTGTCATATTGGTAAACAGTAACCACATTGATTTCAACTGTATTAACATCACTTGAATCAGTTGGTTCAGCATAATTTGTGCTAGTCAGGAAAGGATTTTTGTTAACTAACATCTATTTTCCTTTGTTAGAAAGTTAAAGGCGTCCCTATATAATTGCTTTTGTAATCATCTTCCTAAAATGAACATAATTATTAGCCATATGATCAAACATGTTATGATATTTGCAATACTTTCAATCTTTGATTTCTTCTTTTGTCAATACTCTGTGGCTATCAAATAATTTGATCTATTTGTCCTTTAATAATAAGTCAAAATTTTAATCAACTTTATTAATATTGAAGAAATATATTATTTTGTTTATGTTGTCCATCTTATTTTTAATTTTCATATTTTTCAAGAGTCGACAAACATATGATGGGTTGGGTTTTAATTCTACCAAATGGATTTCATTTTTATTTTCTAATTCTTCATCTTCAATAAAAGCCAATTTTTTTTAAGTAGAAATATTTTCATTTTTCTTTCTTTTTTTTGTTGAAGTTATTCAATTTGTCTCACTTTTTCAACCAATTGAGGCATATTAGCAATATATTGATTAACTAATCTCTTTCTTATAGAAAATTGAAACTAGTTGCAACAATTTTGACTATTTCAGATTCAATTATTTGAGTAAAGCAACGGCTTCTCACCTGTCAAAACCTAAACAAATAATCATTAGAGGTTTCTATTAGGATTTTTTTTTATGTTTATCAATTAAGCCAAATCAATTCTCATTTTACCTTTATAGAATTGGTCATAAAATATCCTTTCTAATTATGACCAAGAGTGCATAGAATTCGGGTGCAATTTTAAATATCAAGAAAATGCAATTCTAGTCAAAGACAATGGAAAATATTTCATTTTTAAATACTCATTACTTGCAAGTTCTCAACACTCAGTAATAAACTGAGTAATATGTTTGGTTGTCAACTGGTTATCCTTACCTAAAAAAGTGGTAAATTTTAGTACTTTGAACCCACAAAGAGTTTCTATTTGATTAATCCAATATGGAAAAGCACCTTTATAATTCAGATAATTACTTTGTCCCCCTAACTAATTCAGCAATTGTTCAACAAAAACTTATAGATTTTATTTTTGGCCTTTGATAATTTTGGTTTAAAAGAACTTAGATATTTTCATTGTTTTGGATATTATTCCAAATTCTATCTCTTCCATGTCTAAGAATTCTAACTCGACCAGATAAAGATCAATCAATCTTAGGTTTTTCTTTTTCAACATTTTCATGCACAATTTCCTCATTATTGCTATTGTTTTTTCATCATTACTAAAGTATGACTCCATTCTTTCTAATATTTGATTCATTCTTTTTTGGCTCATAGCATTATTTTCTAACACTTGTCTTAAAATGGTTACAATTCGTTGTGACATCATATGAATCATATCATGATTACTTTCATCCATAAGCTGTCAAAAAGTAGCAACATTTTTAGGAGTTGGTCTCATTAGGAAACTTTGATAATTTCTAAGGGTCTTAGATAAAGACATGTTACAAATCTTGGATCTTGCCCTTATGCCTTTAAGGGAATTTATATACTCCTTTAATTATTGTAAACTCTTTGAATTTGACAAGATTTTAAAAAATAGTTTTGTGTTAAGAAGAATTGTAGAGAATTAATAAGTGAATGAGTAAAATATAGAATTAACAATTATGTAGTACGAATATAAATATAGGAGCTAAAAATAAAGATTCAATGCATAGGATTTTTAAAGTGGTTCAACTCAAATTGAAACCACAATTCAAGTCTACTCCATTGGATCATTCCTCAACCGGAAGACCACTTTTATTATCAAAACATCATGATTAAAAACATGCTCCTAAAATGCTAATTTAAACACAAAAATTACAATAGGAATCTTACTAATTTAGAAGATTTTAACCTAGCTCTTCCAAACCTAAAACCACAAGAATTTTTAACAGGCATTTGCTAACCTATATAAGATTTCTATCAACCTAGAAACATTAAAAGAAAATACAATATAAGAAAATATAAAAGTAAAGTAAGAAATACAATACTAGAAAGTTTGAGAGAAAAATTCTCAAACAACTAATGTGAATTGTACAGAATTTTGATTTAAAATCTCTTGATTTGATTTGGAAATCTTGTAAGGTAAAAAGAAATTTGATTCAGCTCTTTTGCTCTGTATTTTTCAAACTTGAAGAAGATAGAAAGATATCAAATTTATTAAAAACTGAAGGTAGTGGGGGGTTTTATAACTACTGTAATCGATTATAACAAAATAACTAACTTTCAGTTTGTGAATCGATTCTTAAATTAATTCAGAGTAAAATCCCAACTGTCGGTTTAAAAAAAATTTCAAAGCTTTTTTTCATTAATTGATTGATAAATCGATTCATATAGATTTT
>JANHAO010008187.1:0-19459 GCA_026873985.1 Saraca asoca | reverse complement strand
ATTAATAAGAGAATTTATTTTTATTAAAATTTTAATTATTTTATAATTAATTACTTTAAAATATTTAATTTTTATAAAAAAAAAAGTTGAAAAAACGGGCCAATGGGTACTGTAGCTTCCGTGCATTTTCCGCGCACTTTTGTGCGGAAAATTTTTCTGTGGGGGCCACGCGTAATTTTCCTCGATTTTTACGTCCTTTTTCTTTCCGCGCTGCAACCAATCAGAGGAAAACGAATTCTACTGTTTGTTTTCCTTGAAAATTTTCTTTCCCCCCCCTGTTTTCCTCGCCACCAATCACGCCCTAAGTGAAGCATTATTTTAAAAAAAAAACCGGAAATATTTGTAAGAAGGGTGAGTGTCGTAGATAAAGGATAGTATAGGGATGCAGTCAAAGAGATAGGGGTGTCAGAGAGCTAAATTTGATTGAGTTGGAGGAGTGAAAGCCTATTCACATTCAGTCACCGTAATAAAAAAATGGAGGACGTACACTCACAACACACGCGCGAGGACCGGGGCATTTTTGCAAAAAATGATTTTGCAATCCATTGCTTTATGATTGACGCCTCTCTGACAGCACTGTCGTTTTAGCCTCAGAGCTTTGTCCTTTCACATCTGTAGCGCAGGTCGTGTGGGGGTACCCCATATGGGGTGTGGGTTAAGAGAGAGAAAATTTGGTGATGGCGACCATACATTCCCTTCAACTTGAGGGTACTTTTGTCCTTCTCTGCCCGGCATTCAAGCCGGCCCATTCTATGCATCACTGGTTGTTGAACAATTTTACAGCAAAGTACAGAAGTGGATAGAGAATATTACAATTAGTAGAAAGTATATGAGATTCATAATAAAATATAATTTTTTATAAAAAATAAAACATGAAAATAAAAAATAATACAACTGTTAATTGTTTTTCTTTTTATCTTATTCTCATCAAAAGTAAAAATGAAAAATAAAAGTAATTCAATTGCTTGAAAGAGTAATGTTATTTAAGAGATGCAGAGAATTTCATGATTGAAATTATTTTTATCATGATATTAATCTTATTATTGTATGAAATTGTGGAACTCATGAATTAGAATAACATTTTCGTCACTTCTATGAGCTTTATAATTCAAGGAAACGATGAAATTCACTAAAACACTTCTAATTGTGAGAATTAAGTTGTAAGTCTCACAATTAATTATCACAATACTTTACATCTTAAAATCGTTCAGGTTTGTTCTTGTGGTTTGTTAAATATAAGGCACGTTGCCATTTGTGAATGAATAAAATGTTATCAAAGAAAACTTGGTTTACTTTCTAAACATGCTATTATTTTCGCTCAAAGGTAAATAGAATTACATTGGGAAAGTTATTATAGTGATCTAATGGTGATAGATATGAACATTTAATAAGAAATTTAAAATTTTAATATAAATTGTATTGTTATTGTATAAAAACATTTCATTCCCTAAAAAATTTACAAAATAATTACATATCTTGAAAATAGAAAATCAACCCTAATCGATGACTGTAATCCTATTAATCCCACTAATTATATATCGTAGAATAATTCATGTAAAAAAAATAATTATGAAATGTGAATTAAAAAGATTAAGGGGGTAATGGAGGTTGACATGTAAAATTGGTGGCCATATTGGTATTAAGAAAAAGTGAGGGGAGTGCTGAGGAAAGTTGCTCAGAAACCTTCTCCGAGGGTTTATTTTACGAGACAGACTCACACTATTACTTTATCGTTACCCGAAAGTCAGAAACTGAATCATTCGTTCATAATTACATCCTTTTAATGCCTTTGGCAAATGGCACGATTTGACGTCTGCCCAAACATTTTATCTCTGCTACATTACGACCGGACGATACTTTTATTATTTTAATATCTTATTTTTTATTCTTATATTTATATTATTTGATAATATCTCATTTTTCATTCTTACATTTATATAATTGATAAATAAAATTTGATATTATTATCAATCTCACATTTTTTATTAAATATTAACATATTTATTTTTAATATGAAAATAAATTTATTTTGAAATAAATATTTTATGTTTGAGATTTGAATTGTCTTTTTTCTTTTTTTTTAGTCATGTTTTTGCAAGAGAAATAAATGTATATTTTTTTTTCACATTTCATATAAAAAATATTTTTAAGTTTAATTATATATGAAGATTTTATATCTATATCTATACAATGTGATAGAAACATGATCAAAAGAGGAAAAAATAAAAAATTCGCACGTGTCAGACTGTCAGACTGTTCATGTCAGACTGAACAAAGAGAACCCTAAGCTCTTGAAAATCAGAATTGGTAGTGTGGTTCTGTAAAACTGTAGAGTGTGGACCTTTGGACCGTCATAAGGATAGCCCATGATCTCTTTTTCATTAAAATTTTGACTATTTCCATCCAATATTTAATATGGACAAACTATGCAAATAATGGTACACAAACTACGTTGGAAAAACCCAATTTGTCTTCCATGTTCTGATAGGTACCAGATCCATATAATTTTGTTTTCTTATTTTTTGTGGTAATATCTAAAAGAAATAAATATGATTTGTTTTTCAGTTTTTTTTTTCTTGAAAGATTTTTTTTTTTATTTGAGAAAGTAATTTTTGGTGATCATAACCACATTTCATTCATTCTGCTCACTCCAAAGTCCCAAGTAAATTTAAGAAATAGTATTTTAAAGAATCTTCTATTATTATTTTTTAAATTTAAGTGACGATGGTGATGCATGAGGATGGTAAATAGTGCAATTAATGGTTAACAAATACGTACTTTAAAATTTAATGGAATATATGTAGCCTTAACTAATAAGAGAAAATCTATCATACTGTATTTTGAGAAGAAAAGGGACACACTAAGGAGAAGTAGCCTCCCCTGAATAGGATTTACCTGTTCCCTTGCATTTGCCTCTCTTCCCCTAGTGTAAAGGTCTTTCCTTGTACTCTCGGGAGAAAAACATATTAGGTACAAGATTTGGCAATATGTGATTTCCACTTATATGGGACTCAGCTCCCCTCTTAGAGTAAAATTTTTTCTTTATACTCACAGGATAAAGGGAGATCTTTACTTTAAGAAGAGAATGACGTACTAAAGAGATGAGTTCACATTCATACGAGTTCCACCTGCATGGGACTCACTTCCTCCCTTATATTTGCCCTTTCCTCCTGGACCTGGAGTACTCTAGGATTTTTCATAATACTCCCAGTGTAAAGAGAAATCCTTCCTTTAGAAAGACAGACATACTAAGGCGAAGACTTCACCTTCATTGACTCACATCCTCTCTTGTATCTGCCTCTCCTTGTAGAGTAAGGATTTGTTCCTTACACCAAAAGTACAATACTATTACCACACTGAGAATACAAGTTGAGTAGAAAATTTTGCATTATCAAAAATATAATAGTATATCTTATTAAAAAAAAAGATGGTCAAGAAAACAAACACTAACCTTTAATTTTCAAGGCTTCACCTCTCCAACGGCTGATAGAAGTTCAAGCTTTCTAACTAATACAGCCACAATTGCACCCAATGTGGAAACCTACAAATCTCCTTTGTGCATCAAGTCTGAATCCGAATGGAGGTTTAGAACAAACTTTGATGGCCAGATAAATTCCACAGAATTACTTCCATTAGAACTTTAATCCATCACTCAATTGACATGGCAGTAGATATTACTTATGCTGTTAAAATCAAACGTGGAGACATAAGCTACAAGTTGCAGCTTTGCTTTCTGATATGATTTTCACTGAATAATTGGTTTCCAACTGCTATAGTAAACAAGCCATTCATCCAATTTGCAAAAACGAAGAGGCTGAGAATATCTTATTAGGCAAGATAATTTCTAACCATATAAAACTAAATAGAAGATGGTAATAAATCATTATTATTGATAATAGCAAGGTAGTTTGAAAGCAACTCTAATGAAATTCAGCTACCAACTAGGCAGGTAAGTCAAAATCCAAACTAAAAAGGTTCCAGAAGCAACCATGTTAGGAGAAAAGCGAAAAAAATAGAAATTCAGATGATGGCATGTCTCTGTTACAATCTTCATGAAAATCCATGATAATAATCACATCTTCTTTGACTGCGCACGTCAATGAGCATCCAACTTAAAAAAGAATTTATTCCACGGACATCATCCATGCCAACTCACATGGAGGCACCAGCAGTTTTCTCAACTATTGTTTTTGTTCCTTTCAGAATCATTCCTAGGCGGGTTGGTATGTCTGCAAGGAACCAGCAACACCATTAACACACCATCAACATAGGACCCGTCACAGGAGAGAGAGAGAGAGAGATAATTAATTGAGGAAATATATACATCTCAATAATATGGTTTCAACATAGCATTGCATTTGGCATATTCAGGAAAGTTGTTAATAAGAAACAATTTCAAATGGCAATAACAACACGAAACACTGACACTCAGCAGAAATACTTTCTTTCCTTACTCATTGGTATAAAAACATTAAGATAATACCGTAATGGCAGAAGGACAAGAACAACCTTACAAACCAAATAAATTGAAACAAGCTTACATCATAATTTAAGAAGAGCTTTGTTGATCTCAGCACACTGTCTCCAACAAGCGGTCTCACCTTGCCCATAATTTTGGCACATGCGATCTTCTTCAACTGAAAAAATAAGAAAAAGAAAACCGGATGACATATTATTTAAGACTTTAATCAAAATCAAGTCCAAAAAGGCCAACAGCTGAGCTTTGTTACATACCCTGAATTCTTCGAGAAGCATGTGGACAGGCAACTAATTGGACTTTGGAACCCCATAATCACAAGCAGGTGTACCACAACTTCCCTGCTTCAATTTCACATATGAAAATAAGTGATCATTTGAAATTAAATATGAAATCCCCCGCAAGTAGGCATAAAGATGCTATAAAACTTTATCCTCATGGTAATAAGTGAGCCATGATGATAAGCAATAAAAGCTACATGGGGACATCACCATATTCTGGTAATGCTTTGATACAAGGGCTGGTTACAACATTCCGAAACCTCAACAATTCTAACCTTGTAAGGGCAAAGCTAGTTGCAAGTATGCTTTCCTTTAGGAAATAATTGCATAAACCCAGGTCAGGAATTATAATAGCATGTGGATTCCATGCAGTTGGTTCTGATTGAACCTTAGCTCAATCAATCTCATTTGTGGACTTAGGATTAGGGAGTTCTATGCCAAGGCTCTAAGAAATCCTTTACAGTAGTAGAAACTACTACACATAGTTGCAATACTTATATTTAAGCAGAAACTAGTTGTGATAGATTGAAATGGACCATTTTACTACGCAATCTCACCTTGACGTGACATCTAGCAGCCAAGGCAATCATCACTGACTACTTTCTGATCTGATTTCATTGGATTTATCTCAACTCCAATATGTTTTATCCACTAGACATCAGTAAAAAAAATTTCCTTTTAAAATGTTATTAATTTCTGCTTGCTTATCTACCGTAGCAACTATGTGACATTCAAAACTGGGTCTGCAGTTACTGTTCAAAGCAGCTCTCCTCAATCATAATCTTATGTATTTCAGCATACCCTAACCATCAAATAAACCATCAAACTTCATATTCACAAAATTAATAGCCTTAGTTCATCCTAAAACCCTAAACGTAACCTCTTAAAATTGCCAGCCCAAATTTCAGCAATGCTTTCTATTACATGAATGATTAACTGCAATGCATCCCAGAAAATATCAGACATACCAGTTTCTGGGTAGGAAGGGAAAAGGGAATAGACAGACACAACTTGCAGCATACACTAAGTTGGTTTTCTCAATATAGAATTCAATCAAACTGTAATCACCATAATTCATACAGCATATATACAAATGTTCAGGGGACATCTCTTACACCCAGCCCACCAACCAAAAGAGGCAAACTGAACAAAGAGACCCAACATATATACAATTCTTTTTGGGATCTACATCACCCTGATCTACTTGAAAGAAAACAGAGCAGATAGTGGTGAGAAACACCACTGAGACGTGGTTTCTCATTGTTATAATAATACTAAAAGATTAGGCAATTGACAATCGTGCAATGTCAACTTGCTAAATCACATGATATAGAACTCAAACTTGAATATCAAGTCAATTACCGTATCTTCAGAAGACTCTGAATGTATCAGACCCAGGGGCCCTTCATAATCTGTACCAGTAACCTCAGCAACATTATGCATTTTCTTCATTACAGCAAGATAATCTGTAGAAACACATCAAGCACTAATGACCAAGTAGTAAATATATTCAGGAAGGAACTGACAGTACTCATACAACTTGGCAGCAGAAACAGCTGGTTATCTCATTGAACCATACGTGATGTGATTAAACATCTCTGGAATGCAAGAGGGGCCCAACCACAAGGAGATAACAATAAATGCATGAAGCCCTGTGTTTATTACTAAAAGCTTCTTTAACTTTTTCATCTGAATAAAAATGAATTGGGCAATTGATAACAACCAATTTGACTCTGGTCAACTCATTAAAGTGCCAAACATATGATGCAAAAAAAATGTCCTTATTTGTATTAGAAAAACAAAAAATTATTAGTACACAAAAAGTAAAGAGGAATAACATATCACCTTCAAGCTCAGAGGAAGCCTTCAAGCTAACCGCAAATTCCGGATAAATGTGGGTGTTTGCATTCATACTCCACACTATATAGTGTCTTGTCCTAATGTCATCTACCCCATTATCATATTCATCACTACTGGGATGAAATTACTTGCTACCGAGATGGAGAAGCTCCATGTTCCCCATTATTACACAGCAAAGCACCATGTGTCGTAACCCATTTTCATCAACTTCACAATGGTTCACACTGTACATAAGCGAAAGTGAATTCCTTCTCTAAGCATTTCAAGAGATACTCTATAATATGAATATATTAAATAATGACTTGACAAGACAGAATATGAATGAGAAAGGCTTTAAGTTTCATACTGAAAATTAAGAAAAAATGTATCATATAAAATTGAGTGGAAATAATTTAAATGTAATAAAACTGTTGATGTAGAATTAAATCAGTGGATTTTAAATTTCATAGTGAAAATTAAGAAAAAAAATGGAACATCAATGTATCATATATAATGGAGTGGAAATAATTTAAATGTAATAAAATTGTTGATATAGAATTAAATTAGTGGAACCAGGGGCCTCCATCGGTAATGAGAAAACTCAACCTGGTGTAAGCATAGTTAGCAGATGAAAGGTGAACACTCGTGCTCTATGTTGAATTACTTGCTGATACTCCACAATATCCAAACCCATAATTCATCATTGGGGAGAGTTCTTTGGAAGATGCAAACCAAACATACTGAACATTGGCATTCCCGAAACACTTTTTGGTAATTTCAACCTCTCTCTCAAATAGCTCAAATTGATCGTGCAGAGAAGAACTTGAGCATTGAAATATCTCAACTATGTCAAAGGTGCCAAAATTACCCATTCTCTTAGCAAACATTTTCTTTACAGTATCCAGATCCAGCTTTCCATTGACAGGTTCAGTATAAGTATCTAAACCTAGCTCTAGATTCAGCTCCTCACAAACTTTTCCCCCATCAATCGTGTTACCACTATCCTCAACTTCTACATCAAATTGACCACAATCAACTTTGGGGTCAATTTGAACATGCTTAGCTAACGCATCAGAATCTCCACTACATTCCTTCAACTTAGATTCATCCAATCCATTGAGTTTAACTTCCAAATGCAATTTCATATCATTGGAACCATGAACCTCATGCAATGACAAGACATGAACATTTCCATGCTCCTGTTTGCAGAAATCATTTGATTCTTCATCAGAAGCAGTAGAAACTTCTGGAAAGAAGCAGCTCCTTGTATCATCAATCCAGGCAATTGGTTGCTGCAAACCTATTTTTAAGTCCATCTGATACATATGCAAAAAATCTATCACAAGATTATGGCCATTGAACAGTACCTCAACAACAGCCTTCTTTACCATTAGGTCATTCCTAACCAGGTCAATAACATCCTGAGGGAAGTTTATGTAAAGAGAAAGAAAGATGACAGCATAGGAAAAAATTTTCTGATTGATTAATTATGAATAGGAGTATATATATATATATATATATATATATATACACACATGTATATATATACATATATATAAAATTTCGGCCAGATGAAATGCAGATGACATTTCAACCAAATTAAATTCAAATTCATCTCAAATGCAGTGTTGACACATTTGAACAAGCCAACTTTTGGTACTCAACAGATTTTACAAAAAATGGTCTGCAGATTTTGATAAAAATAGATTCCAAATTTCTATTAGTTACTGTAACAAAGTCACTGTAACAAATAGTGATCTATAATAGTAACTCTGAAAATTTTCTATAAATTCCCCCTTTTTTTCCAATGGGGAGGCACGCTTCCATTTCACAAGCTGCCAACCCCTTTGCAAGCATTCTCTAGAATATTGGAATCTTTGCCAAATTGTAAGTTGTCTTTTATTAATAAAAATTATTTGTAATCCTACTACAATTTCTTCTTTATTTTAGTTTTCATATTCTTGTAGGGCTCACCTCCACGACTTCTAGTATCAAAGCCTAAGGGGGGTAGAGATAGTAAAATGAACTAGAAATTATTGATGCTTTATGAAGCTTATACTAATGTTTGAACAAGAAGTTAATCTGGATATATTCTGAAAGCAGGCATTGTTATTATGGGTGTAATATTGTATGTATAGTTGCTTAGATACAGGATGAGCACGCAGTTTTCCTCTTAAGGGATGACAAGAAGCAGGTTTAATCCCATATTGAGTTGAGAAGAAAAGGGATGTTTTGTGACTTCTTGTTAAACCTTATTAATATCATAAGACGGAAGGCTCTACTATATCTAGGATGTGGTTGTAATTCGATGGCATATTTGTACCCAGAATAATATGTAAGACGGTGGCTAGAAGATATCTAAAGAAAAGATTCATGTTAAAATCTTAGTATTTAATTCATTTAACAACTTTAATTTACAATTCATAGTATTATCTTTATAGTACCTGATGGTGATGATATAAGGCCAAGGAGATTAGTCTAAATTTTGTTTATCTGTGCTTTCTATTGCTGCCTGTTTTCTGCCAATATGTTTAGATCTCTGTCTTCCAAATTTTTATTTTTTGGATCTTCTTCAAATAGTTCTTCCAAAATTAAATTTAAGGAAGATTCCAAATCTATTTTTAAAGAACAAATTGATTTCAAAGATATAAATCAGCAAATTGATGATTGAGAAATGCCTAGGATTCCAAATGATGAACTTTATAAATCAAATATTGAATTTTTTAACACATCTACTTATGTTATAAAAACTGTTGAAAAATTCCTAAATATTGATCCCTCCCAAGAAGAGTTTGAAATACTTACTGGGAAAGATCTTACAAAAGTAAATTCCAAATACAATTTTTTGCATATTGGTTGTATCCAAGTAGCTACAAGACCTATGACTAGGTTAGGCTTAGATACTACCATACTTGTATGTCTTAGAGATGCTAGACATTTGAATTTTGATCACTTCTCGTTAGGAGCTATAGAAACTAGTGTATTGCAAGAGCCGATACATTTCAACTGTTTCCCTGATATATTTATCTGTTTAAGAGAAAGTCATAAGCAGAAGATATTAGTTTTAAATACTAAATTATTTGGATACAATATGATATTTGGATCAATACTTGTAGTAATAACTTATAGGATCTAGTACAAGCTTTACAACTCTTGTATTTGGAATACTAAAAGCCCCTTCAGAGAAAGGTTATACAGCTTATTGGTTAACAGATTACAGTAAGGCAAATGTCCAGGTACCTTTAAAGACACCATGGAATAAATTATTTGTTCCTTCAAGCTGGTCATTCCAGAAAATAGCACACACTAGGAATCAAAATTCTCAACTGTTTAGGATTACATAACATATTTCAGGACAAGTACATCTCTACTTTGATAGAAGTAGGACTAAGTTACGAAATCCTAGGATAACCGAAATAGAGGATGATACTCTTGTTTCACCAAAGACTGAAGTTTTCTAAAAAAAAAAAAAACTTTAAATCCCCCTAGACATTCAATTACCACAAATTTAACCATGTCAATGGATTTAAGAAATCTAAGGAGGACTGTCTCAGTAGCAAATCTCAAAGGATTAGAAAATACCTCTAGAATTCCAAAACTTGTTTATATTAGGTCAAATTCCAAAGGAAAGGGCAAAATAGAGGATGATGTTGAGTCTAGTTTAGTCTCTCCACCTCAATCCCCAAATTACACCTAAGACCCAGAGTTTCTATGATAGGACAACCTTCAGAAACAAGGGAAAAGCTCTTCAAGGTAGATATAGAAGCCTTAAAATAAGACTTCTATTTAGAGGAACATATCCTCAAAAGAACTTGGTTCTTAGAAAAATATCAAGGAACTGGGAAAAAAACAAATATATGAAACATGGATGAATTTCATAAAGGAATTCAAAACAAAAGTTCCCTTCCTCGATTGGTTCGAAGTCTATGCTCAGGGAAAACCAGAAATAGATTATCCATTTGGAGAGTCAGTTAGTGTCACCATTAGTACAACCCAAACCTGGATAACTCAAAAAGGGGAAAAGGTAGAATTAGAACTTCCACCCCCAAGATCTTTTGTTATAGAAACAAAAGATCCCAGAAAACTTGCAATAGCTTCTCCCTTTAAGATAAAGGATTCAAATGAATCCGTTTCTTCAAGAGATACACAATCTCTGATGGAACAAAATAACTATACCAATAGGTATCTGCAAACTTTAGAACAACAAATCCTTAGTGAACCTGTCCAAATAGGACAACCCTCTAGATCAGAGAAAACCCTTAAGCAAATTGAACAACCTTTGTTCAGACCCTATGAGATTCCTTTTGATAAGCGTAGACAGTTTCACAGAACTCAAAGTAGACATGTCAAATAGAATAGAAATAGCTAGAATTACTCAGATGATTAAGGATCTAGACAAGAAAATAGAAAAAACTATGATTATCCCTAAGTCACCTTTAGGAGATAGCTCTAGCAAAAATCTTCAAGCTTGAGATAAAGCTTTAGAAATGGCCTCCGAAGAAGAAGAACCTAAAGCAGAAACCTTTGGAACTTTAACACCTTGGACACCCAAACAACCAACTTTCTAGGATACCCTAGAACTCTTATTCAGAATTCCTATAATGGGAATAACATCTATGAATGGAATATAAATGGCAAGTCTGAATATGAAATCATCCAACTCTTACAACAAATGACTATGGTAAGCACAGCCTACCAAACAAAGCATGGATGTGATGATGCTGCAGTCATCCATGTTTTAGTAGCTGGATTTACTGGCCAACTCAAAGGATGGTGGGATAACCATCTTACCAGCCTAGAAAAACAACAAATTCATAATGCTCTCAAATCTGATGGTTAGGGAGAATTAGTATTAGGAGATGATGCAAGACCCATTCTTGATGCTGTAAATACCTTAATCTATACCATAACTAAACATTTCATAGGAGGCCCCAACTTATGGAAAGACAAATCTGTAGAATTGCTCTCAAATCTTAGATGTAAAACATTTAGCAACTTTAGACAATATAAGGATACTTTCTTTAAGCAAATATATTCTGGAGCTGATAGCAATCAATCTTTTGGAAAGAAAAATTTCTAGCCGGACTCCCTAGATCATTAGGAGACAAGATTATAGAAAAAATTAGGAATAAATTCAATGGGATTATCCTTTATGAGCAACTTACTTATGGATAGTTAATAGCTTATGTTCAGAAAGTAGCCCTCAAAATCTGCTAGAAAGATAAAATTCATAGTCAGTTAGTCAAAGAAAGAGCTCTTAACCACAAAAAGATACAGAAAGTTTGGATCTTTCTGTGAGCAGTTTGGTTTTACCTACCCAAAGAACTATAAACCCAAGCACAGATGTAGGGAGAAATAGGTAGAAGCCAAATCTAAACCCCAAAGCCGTAGGAGTAAAACCACTGGAAGGGTTTTTAGAAGAAAACCTACGTATACTCCTCAACCAAATACAGATATAAGACCAGTTTGTTACAAGTGTAACAAATCAAGTCATATAGCCAAATACTGCAAGCTAAATAAAAGGATTAGGAACCTTGAACTTGATAAACAAATGCTCAACCAAATCAACAATTTACTAGTTGAAACATCTTCAGAAGAATTTTCTATTGAAGATGAAGAACATGTTCAAGAGATTAATCAAATTCAAGAAGATGACTGCTGTTCTTCAAAATCTAAAGAATTGAAATCATCTGAAAATCAAAATGATTTAAATGTTCTTACCACAGAACAAAATCTTCTTTTCAATGTCATCTGTAAATTACCAGATGGTGATGAAAAAAGAAATTATTTAAAAGAATTCAAGAGGACTCTTGAAAGATTAACTTCTTCAAAATCACCAATTTTGAACAGTTACAATTTAAAAAATGTCTTGGAAAGATTTAATTCAGAAAAAAGTAAACCTATTACCCTACAAGATTTACAATCTAAAGTAAATCTTCTCAAAGAAAAAATAAAGGCTTTGATGGCCCAACAAAACCATTTTCATAAAGTTGAAAATGAGGTTGAAAGTATCAATGGTGATGATATTTTTAGACTCACTTCTACTGTAAAAATTCAAAACTGATGTCCTCATAGAACTTATTGTAAAAAATGAATATACAATTAAGACAGTTGCTCTGTTTGATATAGGGACTGATCTCAATTGTATTTAGGAGGGACTTGTACCTACTAAATATTTTGAAAAAACAAAAGAAGGACTTAGGTCTGCTAATGGATCTGAACTCTTAATTCAATTTAAACTGTCAAATGTTGTTTTGAAAAATTATTTTCATGATTTCAAAACAGACTTTCTGTTGATTAAAGATATGACCAACAGAATAGTCTTAGGTTCTCCATTCCTTCAACAAATAATGCTTTTTTCAATATCTGCCAAAGGAATAGAGACAGAAAAATTAGGACAAAAATTAATTTTAAATTTCTCAAAAACCTCGTTTTCAAAAATCTCAATCTGATTGAAAAAATAAACCAGATGAACTATCTTTCTAAAGAAATAAACTTCAAAAGGATAGAATAGCAATTGGAAACTCCAATTGTTCAAAATATAATAAAGGATTTAGAAAACAAGATTCAAAATCAAATTTTTTCTGATTTACCAAATGCTTTTCAGAAAAGGAAACAATGTATGGTTGAATTACCATATGAAAAAGATTTTTCAAAGAAATAAATTCCAACGAAAGCTCGTCTAATCCAAATCAATCAAGAACTTCTGAACTATTGTAAAAAAAAAAATAGATGACCTCTTAACTAAAGAAATTATCAGATAGTCCAAAAGTTCTTGGTCATGTTCTGCTTTTTATATCAATAAAAATATAAAAATTGAACAGTGAACATCGAGGCTTGTAATTAATTACAAACATCTAAATGAAGCACTTCAATGGATTCAATATCCAATTCTAAATAAGAAAGACTTGTTAAATCTTTTGCATTCTGCAAAAATCTTTTCTAAATTTGATATAAAATCAGGTTTCTGGCAAATTCAGATAAAACCTAAGGATAGATATAAAACAATATTTACAATCCCATTCGGTCAATATAAATTGAATGTAATGCCATTTGGATTAAAAAATGCTCCCTTAGAGTTTCAAAGGATTCTAAATGATATTTATAATCCTTTCATAGATTTTATTATTATCTACATAAATGATGTTTTGATTTTCTCTCAAAACGTAGACTAACATTTCAAACATCTAAACATTTTCTTGGAGGTTACCTAGAAAAATGGTTTAGCAGTTTCAAAGAAAAAGAGAATCTTTTTCAAGCAAAAATCAGGTTTCTTGGTCATCATATTTTCAAGCAACCATTACTCCAATTGAAAGAGTAATTCAATTTGCTAACAAATTTCCTGACCAAATTATTGAGAAAAATCAACTTAAAAGATTTTTGGGATGTTTAAATTATGTTTCAGATTTCTTTCTGAATTTATCAAATATTATTCAGCCATTATATGATAGGTTGGAAAAATCTCCACCTCCATGAACGGATTTACATACAAATGTGATTAAGCAAGTCAAACATCAAGTGAAATGTTTGCCTTATTTACATCTCAGTGATCCATCAGCTTCTAAAATTGTAGAAACTGATAAATTTGATTTAGGATTGGCGGTATTCTAAAACAAATTCAAAATGATAGGTAAT
The DNA here is from genome assembly GCA_026873985.1 of Saraca asoca. Lineage (NCBI taxonomy): Eukaryota > Viridiplantae > Streptophyta > Magnoliopsida > Fabales > Fabaceae > Saraca > Saraca asoca. The sequence goes on along the minus strand of JANHAO010008187.1, from coordinate 5,227 downwards.
GTATGGTAGCTTTTACTTCTAAACATTGGAACCCTACTCAATAGAATTATTCAACTATTAAAAAGAAAATTTTATTAATAATTTTATGGGTCCAAAAATTCCAATCTAATTTACTAAATCAGAATTTCAAAATCAGGGTGGAGAGTAGATTTGCCAAAGATGTTTTACAAAAAGATGTTAAAAATTTAGCATCAAAACAAATATTTGCTAGATGGCAAGCTATATTATCTATATTTGATTTCCAAATTGAAAATATAAGAGGTTCATCAAATTCATTGTCTGACTTTTTTACTCGTCAATTTTTGCAAGGAAATGCCAAGAAAAGAAAGGGATAAAAAAGAGTTTGCCTTTAGACTCTAAAAAAATTCAGAGTCTGCCTTTGGATTCTGCGTCAAAATCTAATGCCCCACTAGCATACAAATCCAAAGAGAAGGGTAAGCAAGTTGTTGCTTCCAATCAAATTTCTTCTTTTCCAATTAGTCCAATTTCCCCACTAGAAATGGACTTACTAATTGAGACTCTACAAGCCATTGTAGAACAAATCCAAAAACCCTTGGCTTTACCTACCAAAAAGTTTTGGGCAAATATTGCAAAAGAAGAAAGTGATGAAGATAAACCCCTCTTTATCACTAAAGCCAAATTAAATTCAAATTTACCTCAAATGCAATGTCGGTACATTTGTACAAGCCAACTTTCGGTGCTTGACAGACTTTACAAAAGATAGTCTGCAGATTTAGACAAAAGCAGATTTCAAATTTCCATTAGTTACAAAACAAATTCCAAATTTTCAGACCTACTATTACATATCACTATTTGCTACAATGACTTTGCTATAGTAATTGATGGAAATTTGAAATCTGCTTTTGTCCAAATTTGCAGACCATCTCTTATAAAGTCTGTTGGGCACCGAAAGTTGGTTTGTCCAAATGTATCAACACTGCATTTGAGGTGAATTTGTATTTAATTTGGCTGAAATGCCATCTGCATTTCATTTGGCTGAAATTTGACATTGAGTTTGAGGTGAATTTGAATTTAATTTAACTAAAATGCCATCTGCATTTTATCTGGCCAAAATTTGAATTTCACTTGAACTTAGATTGCTTTTAATCTTTTGCAAGATATATCCCAAAGCAATCGTCTTCATTTGACTGAGCAAAATCCTCTTCTTCTCCTAGGTCAGTTGAACTAGAAGAGCTGGATTTAGCTGGTTGACCTATTAGTTGAAGGAGAATTTCTTTAAGTTTTTTCACATAATCCTCTTGACGAAATTACAGCTAAGGTAGCAGCAATGCTAGATTTGTCTTGTAGAAATTGGCTTGATCTAGCTTTCATATTTTTATGAATATATATATATATATATATATATGTTAGACGAGCTATATCCTAATTGGGCCTTAAGCTAACTAGGCTAGACTCTTTACATAAGATAACCTAAGTATGAAACAATACATATTTACATAATCTAACACTCCCCCTTAAGTTGGAGCATATAGATTATATGCACCAAGCTTGTTACAAATAATTTAATACAAGGATCTTTAAGAGATTTAGTGAAAATATCAGCTAGCCGGTCATTAGAGTTGACATGGCTAGTGACAATACAACCGGATAACACCTTCTCTCAAATAAAATGATAGTTGATTTCTATGTGTTTAGTCCTCTCATGAAAAATTAGGTTGGAGGCAATATGAAGAGCAGCTTGATTATCACATAACTTCATTTGAGAAATTTTTTTAAACTTCAACTTTTAAATCAGTTGCTTAATCCACATAAGCTCACATGTTACCAAAGCCATAGCATGATATTTTGCCTCAGCACTTGACCTGGCCACAACTTCCTGCTTCTTACTTTTCTAGGAGACAAGATTACCTCCAATAAGAACACAATATCTTGAAGTAGACCGTCTGTCAGAACGGGATCTAGCACAGTCAACATCTAAATGACCAGCCACTTGTGTGTGACCTTTATTCTCATATAACAATCGTTGACCAGGTGACCCCTTTTGATCTTTAGCATAAAATTCCTTATTCCACATTGTTTCCTGATAAGTCATTGTATGACCTTCCTCTTCGTGTTTTTGGTTGTGTTTGCTTTGTTCATAGCATGACTCCTGGATAGGATAAATTGTCAACTAAGTCTATCAAGTGCATCTTTCTTGGCCACTCTCGCATTCAAAAAGGTTACAAATGTTACTCCCTAGACACTCAATGGTACCATATGTCAGTTGATGTCACCTTCTTTGAGTCATCTCCATTCAATTCTTCATCTACCAAACCACAACAAAACTCGTTGAGAGAAGTCCTCCCTATTCCTTATATTCCTCCTCCTCTTCATCCTCATCCTTTGTGCCACTGCAAGTATATTATCGGCAATCTCATACTCACATTGAAACCAATGTCCCTCTAGTTTCTTCTGATTCTCCAGAGGTGCCAGCTGACTCACTTCTTGCTCCAACATCTACCCCTGCTGCGGACCTCCCTCCTGAGGACCAATTTCCCATTGTCATTAGAAAAGGTACTCATTCTACTCGTAATCCTCATCCTATTTATAATTTTCTCAGTTATCATTGTTTGTCTTCACCCTATTGTGCTTTTATCTCTTCTTTGTCTGCTGTTTCTGTTCCTAAAACTACTAGACAAGCACTTTCAGATCCAGGATAGTGTCAGACTATGGTAGAAGAAATGACTACTCTGATACCATGTAGAAAGAGAGAGATAAGAGCATAGGAAAAAATTTTCTAATTGATAAATTATGAATAGGAGTACATATATATATACATATATGTATACATATACATGTATATGTATACACACACACATATATATATATATATACACATACTAGACGGGCCCTATCCTAACTGGGTATTGAGCTAACTAGGCTAGATTCTTTACATAAGATAACCTAAGTATGATACAATACATATTTACATAATCTAATAGTTTATCCATTCACCATTTGAAGGAACAATAAATGTCGTCGCATCCCATTTTTCCTATAGTTCAGGTAGCGTCTAAGTTTTGAGATCTTGCTTTTATGGTCATGTAACCTCCTCCACTTGACAAGGTTCTCTTTAGGTGACATCAAGGATGGCCGCTTTGCTAGGATTGAGCATGAGGCTTCCTTTCGATATGTAGCACATTGGGTAACACAATTTTGTTTTGTATTCAGCGGAGCTCCATCTAACACCTTTTCAGTCTTCTGTTCCATTTCTAAAATTCTAGACTAATACCTATAAACAAACTTAAAACTAAAAGCTGATATGTAACAGTCAAAAGAACTTTAGACTTCAAGTAGTTTTATAAAAACTTTGCCACGTACAGTGAAGACTGTGGCATCAAAGATGGTAGTAAAAAACAGCAAGAAACAAAATTAACCACTTATCAAAAGAATTGATCCACATGTACTATCGCAAAGAAAAAACACATAGGAAATCAAATATACAAATGACAGAAACATATTGACAGAGTAATTAGCAATGTCCAAGAATAAGTTCAACTTTGCACATGATTAAAAAATTAAACAAAATAATGCATGATAACAATACATTCTAAGCCAAGTTTAGACAACTATATATGGAAAATCCTTACAATTGATTTAACGTTCTTACAGCTTACTAGATAACTTTTTCATCTGACCCACACCACATAACGTCCAAAAAAACACGAACAAGTTAATAAAAACATTTCTGATTCCATAGGCAATGTCACATAGTTGAGTCTTAATTTCATGTTCATTAGAAAGAGCCAAAGTGGCAATTTACAAACTTCAATTGATCTTCCTCCTTTATCCAAATTAGATTACAAAAAATACTGTTTTATTTAATATTTTTAGATTTACTTCAACTTCTTGCAAAGATAATTTAAGCCCATATCAATGTCTTCATTTGGACATCTCTCTCATATATCTCATGAGAAAACGGGAGATGTCTTCATTGAAACACATAACAGCTGAAGAGCCTTTTTAACAGGAATTGAAGTTTAGCCAATTTGATTTTTACTAGCTAATTTATGCCAGAAGAACCTGTTTCAACCTCGTCAAGCTGAGTGAATGTACTCAAAACCTGATTAATCAAAATCCTACACTTAAACTTCAGCGTGATCTTCCATGATCAGACTCCAGAATGACTAAATAGCATGACAACCAAACTAGCCCTCAAAACTGATAAAGAAAGAACCAGTTCCAAATTTCTATAAAGCAATTGCAAGAAAAATACACAAGTAAATGAATGCATCCCAAATCAATATATGATGCAAAGATAAACTAGAGTCATAGATGAATTATGCATACCAAGTTCTGCAGTTAGTGTTCATCCTGTACGTGCTTTTCACCTCTATAACCCCTAAATAATAAAAATGAAAACCCCACTCTTGCATTCACTCTACAATCCGGAAAAGCTCTGCTCCTGGCTTGGGAATTCGATAACAGAATTCAAAACATTTAATCTCATAAAAAGCACCTCCAGAAAAAACCCCAGAAAAAAAAAGTCTGCTCTGAAATTGCTCTAATATAGCCAATCAAATTGAAACTCAATTTTCAACAGAAAACCAAATCCTCGAAATTAACACCACCAAATACTAAGCTTAGCCTGGCACTTCTGCCCTTTCAGAAAATATTTTAAGACACATTTGATAATTGAATCAGATGCTTATAGTCCAATAAAACACTTGTAATCAAAATCTACGAATTTAAAACATCAACAAAAGATTTGATACTCCAAATCCAAAAATTTCTCGAGGACCAAATAGATTATAGCTTCACATTTCAAAGTAAAACAACATATACAATTAATCAAATGACAAAAAATGATCTCCTCAAAGAGTTAGCAGAATCGAATTATCTCTCTAACCTCATTTGTAGAAATTATACTTGAATCAAAGAAAAACAACAATAAAAATGGTTCGTAACAACTGAAATATCGAAATGAACTAACATTTATCAAATCACAGTTCCAATTGAAAAGTTAAAACACACACACAAATGCAAAAGCTTTAGGCCGAAACCCTTGAAACAGTGTCATAATCAAGCAACAGAAACAAAACAAAATACAAAGAACATAGAGATAAATTGAGAGGAAGTGGGGAATTGAATTACCTACACGCAAATCCACAAAACAAAAAGCAAACTCTAAGTTACGGAGATTTTTTTTTCTGGATTTTCTAGAGAAAGAGAAAGTGTTTCTGAGGCCGCGTTTGAGGGGGAATAAACCCAAATCGCAAATGGACCA
>JANHAO010008186.1:0-19470 GCA_026873985.1 Saraca asoca | reverse complement strand
TATTTATATTTAAAATATTAATTAATATTAAATAATATAATTTTATATATAATTTAATTTTTTATTATATTAAATTATTTATATTAAAAATATTAAATTGAAATAAAATAATATTATATATTAAATTAATATATAAAATTAATTTATAAATTATTATATAAAATAAAATTGGATGGAATTGATTTTGGATGGAATCAACATTCCATCGTTCCATCTAATTTCAATTTTCCTTTTTCCTTTTTTTTACAATATAACTAAGTTCTTTATGAAAGATGGGAATTTAAATACGAGTTTTCAAATAAAAAAAACTCTATGACCAACAAATTATATGTGGACTTTACACTAATATAATTATAATAATTTATTCGTATTTTTATAATTCACATCAATCATAAAAATCGTATATATGAGATTTAACAAGACAACGTAATATGAGTTATGAGAGTAAACGAAGTAGCATTCATTGATTTGTTTACATCCTGTCTGGAAATGATGAAGTAGAAAACAAAAGAGTAACAGATCATATCCCACCACAAACATGCCAAAGTTTTACACTTTTTCACACAAAGAATCTCAATTTCATACCAAATCCTTACGACTCTCTTAAACCACACCAAAAAGTCAGAAAATTAAATATGTGATTGCTGAAAAGAAAGTCACTGATGATGAGCACATGCATGCCCATGCATGTGGGGGCAGTGGTTTGAATAGCTAACCTTCTAAGCTGCAAAGCAACCCACCAAATCCACATTCTATATTAAGCAAGTTATATTTCTAGGTCTTAAATGTGACACGTAAAAAGATATTAAGGAAAGAAAACCCTAACTCAGCTGGCTTAACCAAAATTGCTATTGATTTTGCAGCAAAAAGGACAGTAAAAGACAGAAGATTGCTAAGTTATTTTCTTGATTATTGTCCTTGCTTAATGGGCATGTTGTTTTTCTTTCCTTTTGGATGTCATCAAAAGGGTACTATTTGCTTTCAAGGATTCTTTGTTTCTAAGGGATAAAGCATGCAAGATTTGATTACAGCTATTAGCTAAAATTGTCCCCCTCTATTGTATCCTAGCTTTCACTCTTGCTTTTGCGGTTCATTTTTCTCATCAAGTTTCTTTTAGCTGATCTGCATCACGAGAAATTCTTGTTTGAATTATGTTTACACAAGTTGTATAAATGAAGTCAATTAATTATGTGTAACATTAATTATATTTGGTTTTAAATAGTGTTGCTCTAATCATTATTCATAATTACTTTTGTAATTAAACATATAGCATTATTTAAATTAAATTGACTCTATTTATTTTATATCATATGTACCGAGGAGTTTTACTCACTGTGTTATATTATCATTATAAAGATGATTGGTAATAGCGGTTGAACGTGTAAGACTTTTTTATATTATAACTGGGGTGAAAGCACGAATTTTAAAAAGAGAACAAAAGTGATGTAGGATGAAAAGCAGGGTGAAAAAATAAATTTCTAACGCATTAGAAATAAATAAATAACAATACTAAATATTGAATTGATTAAATAAAACTCTCTGAATATATACAAATATATGAGAATTTCAGGAAAACAATCCATGAGACTTAAATTATGGAAGACTTATTTATTTATACTAATCTCCTAAACTAAATAAGTTGCAATAAATAAAAAATCTATCATATATATTTTTCATTTACAGTCTGTTTATTTTGATGAAAAATATTTTTCGTATAAATAATCTCATTTATTTATATTTATAGTTATAAATTATTAAAATAATAAAAAATATTCTATTTAATTATTTTATGTTACATATGAGGAATGTGATAAAAAAATATATATTATTTTTAAGTGAAAGTTGATTTTCTCCACTAGTATAATATTATATATTATTTTATTAATCATAATATATATAAATGATATAAAAATCTTTTATTTATATAAAAAAATTGAGATTTTCTTAAAAAAATATTTTCCAACAAAATAATGGAATGAAAACTTTCTCGGCTTTTGCTCCCATGTCAAAAAGGGTGGAGTGGGTTGTCCTTGAACTATTTATGCCCATATGTTCATGGGAAAGAAGGAATAGTAACTCCAAAAGTCACAGTCTGATACACCATCATTGCACTGCTATTTCAGAGAAAGAACAAATCCAATGCTAATCACTAACATGTTTCTTCTCAACTGTGAATTATCTTCATCGAGGATCCCAAAATAGGTAGATGGTGAAGAGGGCACGTCATTTCCACAATCCGCCAAGTGGGGGATATAAGGAGGGGAAGTAAATCACATCATTGCATAATAGTGGCTAATTGGACTAATCGAAGAAACCCACAAACAAGAGACGCAAAGTCTAACTTACATTTCACAATTCAAGTTTCAAAGAATTGGAAGCAGCAAAGCCTCCAAAAGATGTCACTTTCAGTTTCAATTTACACCATGTGCAGCTTCATCTTGGGTAGATGCCAAATACCAAACCTGCAATAAGCCTTTTGTCCATTTTCATTTAGAGTGCTAATTCCATTCCCACCCCTGATTTCAAATTGTACTATACAACCGCAATATTGCATGCAATTTTGTTATTTCATTACTTTCCATAATTGCAATTTGATGCCACACTAACACCCACATTTTCTTGCATTTATTGTAATTCTGGTAATTGTAATGTAATGATAACTTAAAACCGAACATATTATCACTATTTATAACTTTTTTTTCCATCATTGTACAGTCTAAATTAAATTAATTTTGTATATATTAAAATAAGTGAAGACAATTTAATTTTAGTTGCATTATGTGTAGTTGTAAACGGTAATATGTATATTTCCTTAATTAAAATCCATAGGCCATATTTGGAACAGGGTGATGTTTCAGCTTGATGAGGAATGAAATTTTTTTCATATTTCGAGTGTTTTAAAGGAACGTTAGATTTTTATATTTGATTCAAAATTAAAAAAATTTATCAACAAATATTTTTAATCCAATATTATCTCTAAAATATTCTCGCAATAGAGGTGAGAATTCCATTCTCATAACATTGAATATTTTAATCATATAAAATGATTATATATATCTTTCTATAAATATCTTATTATTATTACTATCTCAAACCTTTACCATCAACCATCATGATAATCATCTATCATCACCTTCGTCGTTGACCATTGTCTATTATCCATTATTTTTTATTGTTGTTGACCATCATTCATAATTATTTAACATTATTGATTGCTCTCCACCGTTACTGATCACTATTATCTAATCAATTTTTTGATTTAATCTTTATTGATTGGTCAACCTTCCAATGTTGATGGTTATTGACTGATGAACTTTTCGATATTGGTTGTCATTTGGTTTTTGTTGAGAATAATTTTTTTATAATTTAATAATATTTTTAAAAATATGTAAATTAATTAAAACACAATATCATCACATTGTTAAGAATCTTTTAATTGAACCAAATATCATTATATAGTATTTCTATCAATTACATTTTTAATGAATATTATGATTCCTAAAAATATATAATTCTAAGAACGTTCCTATAAAAGAAAAAGAAAAAAGAAGACATATCAAGCAGCCAAGTCCGTGTCATCTAATGAAATCCAAGAACACTTTATGTCTTACAACGGATACATACAGGCCAAATAATTGAAAAAGCAGTCACAAATCTCGAATGGAGAAAGAATAATTGGTACTGAAAATGAAATGCATTCCCCTCAATCAGTTTTTCTCACAGTAGAACAACGATGTTAATTGCACTTCCCTAAAATTAAAACCCTCACAAATAAAGAGATGGTGCAGTCTAATTAATTATAGTCCTGTCAATTTTAAAACAAAACATGCTAATTTGACTCAAATTTGTATTATGTATATATGTGGAAGAGGAATTGTAAACAGAAATCGTATGTGACAATAGAAAAATATCTTCACCAAAAATCATCTATAATAAGAAAAGTTTATTTGATGCTAGTAATCATTGTGAATAAGTTAGATAGTAAGATGTTCAAAATTAGGCTTTGGATTACGATTATAATTATATTATAATTAATAAAATTACAAATAAATGTAAGTGAAATATAGACATTATCATATAAAATTACAAAAAAATTATGACTGTAGACCATTATTTAAAATGTTGAAAGAGAAACATGCATCATTGTTAGTTATCTTAGACATAATTAAAGAGCAGAAAGTTTAGTGGGATTGTGGGAATCCTTGTTTCTGCAGTGATCTCATCATTAATGCATTCCAAAAGGACTATCTTCAGTAGGACTTTTGGACAAGGCCGTCCCTTTCTTGCTTGCTGTAAGGCACTTTTTTTCTTTTTGGACACAAAAACACATAGTATCATTATAGGTAATAGCTCGTTTATTACAACTGCAGTAAAAACATGATATTCAATTTTTATCCGCAGCATCATGCATTGATTAAATCTTAAGGGAATTAATCAATGGAAGAATTTTGTTGCAGCTGAACACCACAGTACCGTTGCTTAACAACTCCATGGGTTGGAGTCTCTCGGATTTATTCGGTTTAGTCCGCATGTCATTGGCCTAATGCAATATATTGGGTCACCGATTCAACCCATGAAATGATATAAACTTTTATACATCATGGATTAAGTCAAAATTTAATATGAATTAGTTTCAAATCCAAATTTTAATTAAATTTATAAAAATTTGTATATGTTTCTGAGATCTTTTAATATTATTTTTCTCATTTATCAAATACTATTTTTTAGATTTTCTAACTATAATTTTAATTTATAGATTTTTATACGATCAACATAAAAAATTAATAAATTGGACAAAGATTGATGTCCAATATATACAAAATACTACTAAATACAATTGAACTTAGGATTTGCCTAGTATATCTTATGAGTTTTTTTTTTTTTTTAGTAATAGTAAAAATGACTAATTCCATTAAACTCACACATACAAGGACTTGAGATCGAAAGAAAGATAAAGGCTTCAAAGAACATTGGATGCCATTTAAGTCAAAAGCTATTAACCACCACACAAGATTTGATACTATAGGATAAGGCATACAATCATGTATTATTATATATTTAGCATTTAAATAATATCGTATAATCTTATCCATTCTTTCTTTGTTATACATGAAATATTGTATACCACTATGCATTTATCACAATGAAAGGTAAGACTTGATAATCAAAATTTATATAAAAAATGAAAAAAGAAAGAAAATATTTTTATTCTACTTATTTTTCTATCATTTAACACTTTTCCTTCTATTATCATCACCATCATATAGTAATGATTTTATTGAAATAATCAATATTATATAATAGGAGATATGTGATAATATTGTCTAAAGATCCACTAACTCCCTCGCCACCCAGACTCTCGTTCATTGCCACTGGAATTTCACCCACAATACCCCAAACACCTTCTCCAAACCAACCAACAAGCACCACTTGCTATCACTCATTCACGTACACCACTTAGGCAATTGCTTTGTCATGTTCCTTTCCTACTGACAATCCAACATACGTCTCTAATACCAATATGGTACTACTCATTTACTCTTGGGCCATTACCATTATCAAACGCATAAATAATATCATACCTCTAATCACATCACCACTCTATATAACCGCTAGCCATGTAGCTTTATCCAGTCCCTCATACCATTTTACCCCCGACTGCATGGCTATATAAGGCCATCAAGTATGCTCCCAAAAACCCTATGATCAAGAAGCATATTATTAATGATCAATGGACATGATAATTCATGTTTAATAGACATGATGGTTCATGTACAAGGGGCATAATGGTTCATGTATAGGAGTTTATGTTTAATAGACATAATGATTTGTGCATAAGAGACATAATGGTCTATGATCAAGGAACACAATGGTTCATATTTAATAGGCATGATAGTTTATCTACAAAAGATATAGTGATTCATGATCAAGATACATGTGGTGGTTCATATTTAATAGTCATGATGACTCATGTTTAAGAAACACAATGGTTCACATGCAAGAGACACGATGGTTCATAATTAATAGAAATAATGATTCATGTATAAGGGATATGATTGTTGATGTTTGAGAGACATGTCATTTCATGTTTGAAAGACATAGAAATTTAGGAATTTAGTCAATTATTGGATTCAATAAACATGTTACATCAATTTCCATTTTAAAATATTGAGTTTGCTTGATCTAAAAAATATTATAATCCTTTTTATGTTGACAAAATGAACGTAAGGAATGTTTGAGTTCTTACATTGCTTTTCAAGTCTTAATCAAGGTAGATTGGAAAGATGAATGCCCATGAAGGATGATAAGCATTTTCATCAACAATAGGTTGCAAAATACTATATACTTTCGTTTAATTCTTGAATTGTCTAAAGTATGAAATTATGAATTAAAGTATTCATAAAGAAGTTTTGCATCTAATTTAGTGATAATGAATTAGATAAATTACATGGTGTCACATAATATGTCATGCATTACATAAAATCCAGATAAAAAACTACTTAAAAAATAGTTAAATTCAATATGATAGAATAACATGAATATAATTTGTTATTCTTGATATATAAAATTCTATGAACATGATATATTTTATATAATTCTATTGAGGCATTAAGATAAGTCCGATTTTATAATGATGTCTCATAGTTTTGAGCATAAGAATTATATTTATTTTATATGTAAATGAGTATCATGGAATTAATTATGTTTGTATGTAAAGTATATACATATTAGTTATTAGGTCAAATTTATTTTGTGTGAATGATACTAAGAAATATCTTACCTTTAAGATATGATTTTGGTAAGATAAATGATATCTTAGGTATAAAAAGTGTAAAAGGATAGTGAGCATCATCCATGGAATTGTTTCATTATAAAAGTGTAAAGGCATAGTAGGGGTTACCATGGAATTGTCTCATTTTTTAGAAATTATTCAATTTTAAAAATTGAGTGAAAAATTATTAAAAATTAATTGCTACAATTGAGATTGTCTTGCACAAGTTTATCTCTTGGAGATCAAAATTTCCCTTATAAGTATTTCGCATAATGTTATATTTCTTGTTTGATCAATTACTTAAATTGATCAAGTTAATGCTATTGATGATTGTGTTCATACTCATTATAAGTATATGAGTACTTCTATTGTTTGCATATTCCTAAAGGAATATAAGTGTTCCAAATATTGATAATCCTAAAGATTCATAAAGTTGGAATTTTATAACTTCAATATTACAGGATGGAAACATAAATGCTAGTTGGGTAATCAACTAATGATAGTGACACAAAATTATCTGTGATAGAGGAGCTATTTCAAAATAGACGTATGAAACTTATTTCTTTGTGAAAATTGAATTTGAAAACTTATAAGTAGCAGACAAAGAAGAAAATGGATAGGACAATAAACATGGAAAAGATTTGTGGCCACAACCAAGATCAGCCATATATTTGTACTATATCATTGAAACTAATATGTTTCTAAAAGATTGAGAATTCTTACCATGGTAAAGTCTAGACATATTAATTTGATAAATATATTTGATATTTGATTTGAGATAGTCTAATCACAAGGTTATATGAAATTAGAATAAACTTGGTGAATTCAGATTAATAAAAGGCTCATTAAAGAATCAATGATGAAAAACTTTTTTATTTTTTGAATAAGTTTAAAACCCTTGAGATTAGACACCCCCAACTTTGAATTAATAACATTTGATTACAAAGTTCAATGGGTAATAATAAGTTATTGGCATATGTTTGCTAGCACTAGCAAATCCTTTCCACATGTTTGAAATTAACTAGTGTTGCCCATTACGTATAAATAGTTGTACGAATTTTAGATTCATAGTTAAGTTATTGGTTAAATGTCCAAAGAAATAGGGACATAAATGAAACTCCACATTTATAAACATTAAAGTGGTTCCACTTCAACAAGAGAATTGGAGTCTCTCTTATAAGTATTAATAAAGAATAGGATAAGCACAAGGTCATAAAAGTGCTAAAATAGTTATAAACCTATAACTGAAATTATATAGGTTTTATATGTGTTATATCTTTAATTCTAACATTAGGAGTTGTGGTTCAATCTATGAACACCATCAACTTCATTAGAATTTTAAGATATATACATTAATTGAAGGTTCAAATTGAGATATACCTTCTTGTATATGTAATACTTGTTTGTGTGAAAAGTTAAGTATAAATTCCAAACTAGTGGGGGATTGTTAGTAGTTTATGAATGTTAGTGGATTTTCAAATCCTACATTACTTAGAAAAGATGGTCTTAAAGGATATGAAAACCTTAAGTGGGTATACTTGTGAATTTTCCCTAATAATTTTATATATACATTAAGAGTCAAAGATAAACTCTTAAATTTAAACTGATGAACAAATGATTTTCTTTTATTATTATTTTAGAATTTAAAATTCTAAAAAGACATGACTATTTCTAATAGTTATCTCATGATAAATCATATTTGTTCAACAATTATAAATAGGGCTTTCTACTAAACTATTTTCACTATTTCAAATTTTAGAGCTTTGAGTTTTATTGTATCTTGGGGGCATTAAAACCTTTAGGAAAGTATAATATACATCTCAAAACTATTTTTTTTCTTCCTCCATCTTATTTATTACTATTTTCTTGTCACTCCATCTTCATATTTTTTCTAACAAAATTTTGTTGCAATTGCACACTACACCATTGCTTAACAATTGCATCTTTAGAATGATTCATGCAAAATTAAATTCACAATCTCATAGAAGTAGTCATAGGTTGGAATCTCCTGGATTTATTGGGTTTAGCCCTACATGTCATTAGTCTAATCCAATATATTAGGTCATCAACTCAATCCATCAAACGAGTTGAGTTTTTACATATCATGAGTTAAGTCCAAATTTAACTTAAGTTAACTCCAAACCTAAATTTTAGTTGCATTTATAAAAATTTGTATATTTTTTTGTATCTTTTAATATTATTTTTTTCACTTTATCAATTGCTCTTTTTTAAATTTTCTAGCTATAATTCCAATTTATTAATTTTTTTATGACCAACATAAAAAATATAATAAATTGGACAAAGATCGATATCTAATATATATAAAATATTACTACATGCAGTTGAACTTAGGATTCATTTGCTACATCATATGAGGGGTTTTTTTTTTTTTTTTTTTTGTGTTAGTAAAAGTGGCTACCCACTAAACTCACACACACAGGGACTTGAGATTGGAAGGAAAGCAAGACCTTTAAGGAATATTGGGTGCCACTTGAGTCAATGGCTATTGACTACCATATAAGGTTTCATATTATAGGATAAGGTATACAATCATGTATTATCATATGTTTGGTGTATAAACTGTATAATATAATCTTATCCAATCTTCCTATTATACATGAAATGTCATATAATGTTATACAACAATCACAATGAAAGATAAGACCCGATAATCAAAATTTATATAAAAAAATGATAAAAATAAGAAAACATTTTTATTCTACTTATTTTTCTACCATTTAACACTTTTTCCTTTATTACAATCACCACCATACAATGATGATTTTATTAAAATAATATTTTAATATTATATAATAGGATATATGTAATTATATTACCCAAAGATCCACTAACCCCTTCGCCATCTTGCTTTTCACCCATCGTCACTAGAACTTCACCTATGGTACCCTAAACATGCTCTCCACAACCAACATTCACCACTTGCCATCATCCTTTCCTATGCACCACTCAATGGACTACCTCATCATGTTCCATCCGTAATAACCCGACACACTCTAACCCCAATATGGCACTACCCCTCACTCTTAGGCCATTACCATTATCAAATGCATAAATAGTTTTATACCTCTAGTCACATCACCACTTTGTGCAGCCACCAACCATGCAGCTTTATCTAGTCCCTCAGACCATTTTAGCCCTAACTACATGACTATATAAGGCTATCAGGTATACTCTTAAAAACCCTAAGATATATATTATAAACTCTACCTACATTCCTACTGATTTAAGCTTCAGAGTATCTTCTGACAACCTCTGGCCACTATCACTGGTGTTTTCTCCTTATGTAGGTCACCAACACTACTCCTTATAGGCAACAAACTTATTATTGGTGTTGTATGTAGCGATTCTTCCATTTACCTTAGAAGAGTCTAAACCTAACAAATCCATGGCCTTTTCCCTTGTCCTAAAAGCCATCTTCACCACCTAAAAATAAGTCATTTAGTTGTAGGCTCTACCCATAATGATGGCAACCATCATACTTTTTTCCACCATAACTAAATTAACTAAACTAGCCCACCAGTAACACTGTGGCATGACCACTATAACCATAAAAATCAAGAAAGTCAATCCCATGATGAAGAAGAGAGGGCCAGCGATAACCTAGACATTGAACTATAGTAGTAAGCTCTGATGGCTGAGATTCAATAATTGTGATATGAAGTGTTGCTTGAGATAATAAGAAAATAACTAAAAGGAGAGAGTCTAAAATGAACGATGGCAACAACAACAATGCCAACACTAGTACCAACACGAAAATCGTAAGATGAAAAGTATGACTTCTTGAACCCCAAAGGAGTTATGGCGAAACTCGCCGCCAGTAGTTCCATTACCATGAGTAGCAATATAGATCATATCACAGTTACTACTAATAACCCCTACCTAGATCATAGTCATTAACCCAAGAAAGTCACCCTTTTCACTTTAGACAACATGGCATCCCCTCTACCACATAATTTCAAAGCGCCTTCCTATATTAAGCAATATAATGGAACTACCGACCCTAAAGACCATTTTGAGTCCTTTAAAGTAGCAATGTGGTTATCTAGTGCTCCAGACACCATGATATGCCAAGCTTTCTCCACCACCTTAAAAAAGACAACCTTGAAATGGTTTAACTCTCTTACCCTTAAGTCTTTTTCTAGGTTTTGGTAGCTAGTCCAAGCTTTTTTAACCTATTTTGTCATAAGCAAAACCCACAAGAAAACCTCTATCTCCCTTGTCAATTTCACCTAAAATGATAAGGAAAGTCTGAAGGATTTCTTTCCCTATTTCAATAGAATTGCTTTAGAGATAAAAGATTTGCCTGATGGGGTCACTATCTACTCGATAGTCACCGGTCCCCAACATCATGATTTCTCACAATCTTTAGTAAGGCCTTTTGCCATCACAATGGCTGAACTCCTACAACAATTAATGAAATTCATTAATGTGGAAGAAGTCAAACACACCAAGAAAAGCAATAAAATGCAAGCTAGGCCAAGGAGCTCATTCCCAAGCCTAAACTAAAAATGGGAGAGAGAAGATTCCAGCCCCAAAGGCGATCACCAACAAGGAAACACTATCATAATTATTCCTCCTTGACGACTTGTAGAACCTGTATAATTAAGGATGCTAATGTAGCCTAACTCATGCAATGGTCGAAAAGGCAGAACCATATAGTGGTCCTTTTAGTGATTTTTTAAGATAGTTAGTAAGCATGGAAGGAAGAATAACACTATGAGTAACCCTAGGTGATGGCAAGTTACGAAAAGATATGGAAATCAATTTTCCCATCATAAAAAGTCCTAGCTTGGCTTACAACACCATCTTGGGGAAGATAGCCTTGAATAAAGCTAAGGCCATTGTGTCTACCCCTATTTACTAATAAAATTTCCTATGAACAAAAGTGTTAGATAAGTGCGGGTAAATCATGAAGCCATTCACTAGTGTTACTATAATAACTTAAAGAAAGAAGTAGTGACAAATGAGAACAAAAAGTTATCATCATTAATTCCAATGAAAATTTCAAAGTGCAGGAAAGCCTTAATTGCCAAAGTGATAGATCTTAGGGATGATGAATGGCAAAAGTTAAACCCAAAACCAAAGGAAGAACTTAAGGAAGTCTAGATTTTTGGCCTAGATAACGAGAATAATCTATTTCAACATAAAACTATCACCTAACCTGAAAGATGCCTTATCCAAGCTTAACAAAGAGAACATTAAAATTTATACATGGACAATAGCAAACATGCTAGGAATAAATCACTAGGTTACCACCTACAAGTTGCCTGTAGACCTAAAAACTAAGCTAATCCAATAGAAGAAGCATAAATTTGGGGCAAAAAGGCAAAAAGGAATCAAAGGCGAGGTCATCAAGCTCCTAGTTGTAGACTTTATTAGAAAAGTCCAGCACATAACCTCGCTATCAAGTGTAGTTCTCGTTAAGCATGCGAACATGGTGGCATATGTGTGTGGACTTCACTAACTTGAACAAATAATGATGGATGAGCAAAACAAAGAGAAACTAGTGTTCATTATAGATAACTAAACATTCTCTTACAAGGTTATGTCTTTTGGGCTCAAAACATAGGACGACATACCAAAGAATGATAAGCAAGGTGTTCACCCAACAAATTAGAAGAAGCTTGAAAGTTTATGCTGATCACATTCTTATGGAATAGTTGAACATGAAGGCAAACTTGTTGGAAATGTTTAACATGTTAAAAAGAACAACATGAGAATTAATCATAACAAATGTGCTTTCGGGGTATTTATCAAAAAATTTCTATACAATGAGGAGCAGAGGAAAATCCAACCAAGTGTAAGGTCATTTCTGATATGCAAAGCCCTACAAACTTGAAGGAAGCACAATGCCTCAATAACAGGATCACCTCCCTCACAAGATTTATGTCCAGGTTAGCTAATTGATATCTTTCTTTCTTTAATATTATGTAGGACATTAAAAACTTTACCTGGTTTGATGAGTGCAAAAATGATTTCAACAAACTTAAAAATTACTTGTCAAAATCGATAATCTTGACATGACTAAACCCCTATGATGTCCTTTACCTGTATTTAACAATGACCCATGAGGCAATGAGTTTAGTCCATATAAGGGAAGAAGAAAACAATCAGCAACTAATTTATTTTATGAGTAGAGTGCTACAAGGTGGCGAACTACATTATCAAAAAATTAAAAATTAGCTTATGCACCACTCATCTCATTCATATGCCTTAAACTGTACCTTCAAAGTCACCAAGTAGTGGTCATAATGGATCAAACTTTGTGCCAAGTCCTTGAGAAGCCAAATCTCACTAGGCGACTGGTTAGTTGGTCCATCAAACTAAATGAATATGGTATCAAGTACAAGTCCAAGAAAGTGATAAAATCGTAAGCCCTTGCTGATGTTGTTATCGGAATGACCTATCTAAGTCAAATAACTCAAACAAAACATGAACCATAGTGTCTGACTCGCCATTAACAATAGAACAGTCTTTCAGGAAACACTCTCTAAGGTAAGTGTGGTGTGTTGACAAATTGCTATATTAGACAGACCCCATAGTGTCATACTTGAAACAAGGCTAGCTCCATCTAAGAAAGAAGAAGCTAAGAAAATAGTCTGGTGATTAGTGCCATATTATTTCCTTGATGGGTAACTCTATGAAAGAGCTTTCCCTTTCCCAATACTAAGATGTTTCCACAATGATGAAGCAAACTATGTTCTCTGGGAACACCATGAGGGAAGATGTGGAAGTCACATCCTTGCATCTACCCTTGCTCATAAAGTAATCCTCAGTGGATACTTTTGGTTAGCCATTAAAAAACACGTTAAAGAATATGTGAGTAAATCCTCCAAATGCCAAATGTTCACCAAAATGAGTTGTCTACATGCCCTTTCTCCCTACAGGGAATCAAATTCCTTAACCTATTCTTACCCGTTTTAGGCCAACTAAAGTTCTTAATAGTCGTTATTGATTATTTCTCCAAATGGATTAAGGTAGGGCCCTTACGAGTAATTATCATAAAAAATACTAAAAAAATTGTATGAAAATCTATTATGTGTAGGTTTAGCATACCAAATGCCCTAATCTCCAACAATGGCACCTAGTTCACCAACATTACTTTCACTAATTTCTGTTAAAGTCTCCATATAATTTAGAAATTTGCCTTTGTGGAACACCCATAAATAAATGGCCAACTCAAGCCAGCCAATCGCATTATCTTGGATAGGCTAAAAAAGCATCTAGAATGCTCCAAAGGGAAATAAGCTAATGAACTCCATATTGTCTTGTGGGAATAGAAGACAACCTTAAAATGCCATAAGGTATACTTTATTTACAATAACCTTCATTCACGAGGCTTTTATCCTTATTAAGATTAGCGAACCCAATGCCTACCTCATGCAATTAATAAAGATGTTGCTAAGCTTTTAAACATACAAATGATTCCATGGGTTAGCCTAGCACCCATGATGCCCCATTTTTCAGCTTAGTGGTACAATTTCATAGGTTAGCCCTAAACCATGGTGTCTTACTCTTTAACTTAGTAGAACAATGCCATGAGGACACCCCATGTCCGTGGTTTTAAACTCTTCAGCTTAGCAGATAAGCCCATAGGTTGTCACATACTTACAGTGCTAAGTTTTCTAGCTTAGTTGGTCAAGTAACAAATATGTTAGGGCCCTTCACCATAAAAAAGCCAATAAACTAAGGATGTAAGGGCCTTTCTTACTTATTACTATTTTCTTATCACTCCATCTTCACATTTTTTTTGACAAAATTTTGTTGCAGTTGCATGCTACACCATTGCTTAATAATTGCATCTTTACAAGGGTCTATGCAAAATTTAATTCACAATCTCATAGAAGTTGTCTTAGGTTAAAGTCTCTTGGATTTAATAGGTTTAGCCCTACATGTCATTGGTCTAATCCAATATATTAGGTCATCAACTTAACCCATCAAATGAGTTAAGCTTTAACGCATCATGAGTTAAGTCCAAATTTGACTAGAGTTAACTCTAAACCCAAATTTTAATTACATTTATAAAAATTTGTATATATTTTTTGTATCTTTTAACATTATTTTTTCATTTTATCAGTTGCTCTTTTTTAAAATTTTCTAGCTATAATTCTAATTTATTAATTTTTGTATGACTAATATAAAAAATATAATAAATTATATAAAGATCGATATCTAATATATATAAAATATTACTAAATGCAAATGAACTTAGGTTTCATTTGGTACATTACATAAGGTTTTTTTTTAATTTATTTATGATAGTAAAAATGGCTACCCACTAAACTCACACACACCAGAACTTGAGATCGAAAGGAAGGCAAGACTTTCAAGGAATATTATGTGCCACTTGAGTCAAAGGATATTGACCACCACATAAGGTTTCATATTATAAGGTATACAATCATGTATTATCATATATTTTCTACATAAAGTGTATAGTATAATCTTATCCAATCTTCTTGTTTTACATGAAATGTCATATAACGCTATACACCAATTGTAATGAAAGATAAAACCCGATAATCAAAACTTATATAAAAAATGATAAAAATAAGAAAATATTTTTATTCTACTTATTTTTCTATCATTTAACACTTTTCACTTTTCTCTCTATTACCATCACCACCATGCAATGATGATTTTATTAAAATAATCTTTTAATATTATATAATAGGAGATATGTAATGATATTGCCCAAAGATTCACTAAACCCTTTGCCACCCTGACTCTCGCCTATTGCCACTAGAACTTTGCCCATGGTACCCTAGACACCCTCTCCACAACCAACCAACATTCACCACTTGTCATCACCCTTTCCTACGCACCACTCAATGGACCACCTTATCATGTTCCCTTCGTAACAAACCGACACACTCTAACCCTAACACAGTGCTACCCCCACTCTTAGGCCATTACCATTATCGAGTGCATAAATAGTATTGTACCTCTAGTCATGCCATCATTTTGTACAGCCACCAACTATGTAGCTTTATCCAGTCCCTCAGACCATTTTACCCCAACTATATGGCTATATAAGGCCATCAGATATGCTCTTAAAAATCCTAAGATATATTATAAGCTCTTTACCTACACTCCTACTGACTTAAGTTTCAAAGTATCTTTTGATGACCTCTGACTGCCATCACTAGTGTTTTCTCCTTATGTAGGTCACCAGCATTACTCTTTATGGGTAACAAACTTATTATTAGTGTCATCTATAGAGATTCTTCCATTTAACTTAGAAGAGTCTAAACCTAATAAATCCTTTGCCTTTTCCTTTGCCCTAAAAACCATCCTCACCACCTAAAAATGAGCCATTCAATTACAAGCTTTACCCATAATGGTGGCAACCACCATACTTTTTTCCACCATAACTAAACTAACTGAACTAGCCCACCACTAACACTGTGGCATGACCACTACAACCACAAAAATCAAGAAAGTCAAGCCCATGATGAAAAAGAAGGGTCCAGTGATAACTTAAACATTTAACTATAATAGCAAGCTCTGATGGCCCAAATTCGATAATTACGATAGGAAGTGTTGTGCTTGAGACAACAAGCAAATGACTGAAAGGAAATAGTCTGAAATGAATAATGGCAGCAACAATAGTGCCAACACCAACACCAGCGTGAAAATTGTAAGATGAAAAATATGACTTCTTGAACCCTAAAGGAGTTATGACGAAGCTAACTGCCAGCAATTCCACTACTATGAGTAGCAATATGGACCATATCACAGTTACCGCTAGCAACCCCCACCTAGACCATAGTCACTAACCCAAGAAAGTTACCCTTTCACTCTAAACATCATGGTTGCCCCTCTACCACCTAATTTCAAAGCCCCTTCCCATATTGAGCAATATGATGAAACTACTGAACCCTAAGACCAAAGTATCAATGTTGTTATCTAATGCTCCAGATGCCATAACATGCCAAACTTTCTCCACCACCTTAAGAAAGGTAGCCTTGAAATGGTTTACCTCTCTTACCCCTAAGTTTTTTTCTAGGTTTTGGCAACTAGTCAAAGCTTTTTTAACCCATTTTGTCATAAGTAAAACCCACAAGAAAACTTCTATCTCTCTTATCAATTTAACCTAAGATGATAAGGAAAGTCTAAAGGATTTCTTTCCCTATTTCAACAAAATTGCTTTGGAGATAAAAGATTTGCCTAATAGAGTCACCCTCCACTTGATAGTTACCAGTCTCCGACATCATGATTTCTCATAATCTCTATCAAGGCACTTTGCCATCATAATGGCCGAGCTCCTACAACAATCAATGAAATTCATTAATGTGGAAAAAGCCAAACATGCTAAGAAAAGCAACAAAATGTAAGGCTAAGCCAAGTAGCTCATTCCCATGCCTAAATCAGAAAGGGGAGAAAAAAGAATCTATCCCCGAAGGCGATCACTAAGAAGGACACATTATCACAATTATTCCTACTTGACGACTTCTAAAGCCTGTGTAATTAAGGACACCATTATAGCTTAACTCATGTAATGGTCAAAAAGGTAGAATCATATAATGGTTCCTTTAGTGGTTTTTCAAGATAGTTAGTAAGCATTGAAGGAAAAATAACACTACGAGTAACCCTAGGTGATGGCAAGCTATGAAAAGATATGGAAATCAATTTTTCCATTGTAAAAAGTCCTAGCTCAGCTTGCAACGCCATCTTAGGGAAGACAGCCCTGAATAAAGCTAAGGCTATTGTATCTACCCCTTATTTACTAGTAAAATTTCCTATGAATAAAAGTGTTAGACAAGTCCAAAAGACAAGTTCGAGTAGATCGTGAAGTCATTCACTAGTGTTACTATAATAACTTACAAAAAGAAGTAGTGACAAATGAGAATAAAAAGTTGTCATTGCTAATCCCAATGAAAATTTTAGAGTGCAGGAAAGCCTTAATTGCCAAAGCAATGGATCTTAGGGATGATAAATGGTGAAAGTTAAACCCAAACTAAAGGAAGAACATAAGGAAATCTAGATTTTTAGCCTAGATAATAAAATAATAATTTGTTTTAACATAAGACTGCCACCTAACCTGAAGGAGGCCTTCTCCAAGCTTATCAAAAAGAACATTTAAATTTTTGCATGGACAATAGTAGATATGATAGGAATAAATCACCAGGTTATCACCTACAAGTTGCCTGTGGACCTCAAAGCCAAGCCAATCCAATAGAAGAAGCATAAATTAGAGGCAACAAGGCAAAAGGGAATCGAGGGTGAGGTCACCAAGCTCCTAGTTGTAAACTTCATTAGAAAAGTCTAGCACACAACCTGGCTATCAAATTTAGTTCTCATTAAGCATGTGAATAGCATGGCATATGTGTGTGTGCACTTAACTGACTTGAACAAAGCATCCTTTAAAGATTCCTTCCTTTTATGTCCGATTAATCAACTTATCGACTAAACATTTGGCAATGGCTTCCTCAATTTCATGGGTATAATCAAATAATGATGGATGATCAAAATAAAGAGAAACTGGTGTTTATTATAGATAAGGGAACATTCTCTTATAAGGTTATGTCTTTTGGGCTCAAAACATAGGATGACATACCAAAGAATGATAAACAAGGTGTTCACCCAACAAATAGGAAGAAAGTTAAAAGTTTATGTTGATGACATTCTTATGAAATCAATTGAACATAAAGCCCATATGGCAAACCTGTTGTAAATATTTAACATGTTAAAAAGAACAACATGAGAATCAATCCTAACAAATGTGCTTTCAGGGCATCTACCAAAAAATTTCTACACAGTGAGGAATAGAGGAGAATCCAACCGAGTGTAATGTCATTCTTGATATGCAAAGCCTAGAAACTTGAAAGAAGCACAATGTCTTAATGGCAGGATCATCTTTTGATGTGTGTTTTCTGTAAGCGAACGATGTAGTTGTAGTAGACACTAGCAAGTACAGATCGAATTTCACAAGGATCTCGCTATCAACTACTAGAGTTTGCAATTTAAGTTGTCTAAATCAATAAAGAAGACTAAAGAAAACTAATAAAAGAGTAGCACTGAATTAATAAATGAAATTCAATTGTAAAACCCTAGGATTGGGGTTCACTACACTTATGGTCTTCAACAAATAATGTAAATCCTTCTTATTGTAATTACTTAGATAATTAAGGATGGTTTAGCCTAAGTTAATTACTAGCCTCTTTCAAGCTCTAATAATAGTATTTAAATCAATCTAATTGAACCTACTTGCATGGTTTACATTAATTTAAGCCCTTTAAGATCAGTGCCAACTAAAATAATCCTAAAGAAACTTCATCTACTTTCATGATCACAATTCCCTTATTCAATTGTTAGAGTTCCGATGATAATCCTCTCCTTTCGATACTTCAATTATCTACCTAAGATCAGATAAAATGGTGGCCAAACATTTTTATCAATTAATTAGTAGGCATGACAGTTGAATCAATTTATACTAGGTAATTATAATAGAAAATCAATCAATAATAGCAGAGGAACATATTTGGATTATTCCCAATCCTAGAATAAAGTCTACTCAGACATAAAGGAAATAGAAATCAAATTCATTGACATTGAAAACTCCATAATATTCAAAACAATGTAGAAAAGAAAAGATGAAGATTGAAAGAGAAAACCAAGATGTCTATTGATGAAAAGAAAATAAAATCTTTGCAAGAACTTCAATCCACAAGAAT
>JANHAO010008185.1:0-19515 GCA_026873985.1 Saraca asoca | reverse complement strand
GTTCAACAATGATTGAGAGTAAACGTCAAGCACAGGGCCATCAGGAAGGTCTTGGAGCTCAACCACAAGATTGATGGCTACTCCTAATCTCCTAGAACAACCAACAAACTAATTGGCTAAGTGGTCACAAATGACAGGCAAACCCTGTAGCCCCTGGATGCCCTCAGAAGCACCAATGGAGTTTTACTTGTAAAACCCCTCAAGACTTCTATATGTTTAAGAAAGACTTAACAGATATATTTGATGAGTAATAACATTAGATACACAATTCATATATTTATAACTCTTGCACAATTGTACAACTAGTTTCATTTGACTTTAACAAGAAAATTTTAATTGAAGCCACTTAAATAAGTGATAGTATTCCCTAACTATCACTTCTTTTGGAACTAATGTGACACAAATCAAAATACAATTACCCAAAAAAAAAAAAGAAAAAAAAATGCTATTGTGAAAGGGCATTCAATGACCCAGGCGCATCTATCAATGCTCTACTCATACATCTCTTTTGGCCATGACTATGCTTCGTAGTCAAAACTATTGACATAATAAGTAAAGATGATCCAATCTCCAACAGCAAATCACCATCCATTTCTCCTCATAACACTTAAGTCCTCTTCCTATTCATTCACACTAGTCTAAAATATCTAGCTTGCTCCATTTCCTATTCATTCACACTTGCTTAAATATCTAACTTCTAACAACAAATGAAAAGAATGGGAAGCAAAATCATCACGTACCTTTTCTCACCGTCAATAGCTTCGTTGATCAACACCAGATGGATCCAGGAATCGATTTCGTGGATGGCGGAGTGAGAAGGAGAGAGAAACAAGGCAAGGATGACGGAGTGAGACGGAGAGCCAGGGCAAGGATGGCGGAGAGACAAGGCAAGAAAGGGGAAATGCGTCTGATAAGCGTCTGGGAAGCCAAACGCACCGTTTACACATAGCGGCGGTTAAAAATTAACCGCTGCAAAATTTTATATATAGCGGCGGTTAAATTTTAACCGCTGCTATTATTTTAAATAATTTGATAAATAGAAACAGTTAAATTAACCGCTGCTATTTTTGAATTTAGAGGTGGTTAAAATAATCGCTCCTAAATAACCGTCGCTAACTCATACTATTTTTTGTAGTGAAAAAAAAAACTATATTGAACAAGTTAATTATAATGCAATTTTTCACAAAAAATATTAGAAACTACTTACATGATAAAGGAAGTTTAAGCTTTTAATGATAGTTATTTACCTCGGGGAACTTTGCAAATGGGTTAAGATCTCCCAAGCATCTAGCTTTGATGTTACTAGGCAGGGGAGTAGGGTGCATCTCTACCTCATTAAAAATAAGCCTCGACTTTGAAAGTGACTACATGCCCATCTTCTGAATGTAGGCAAACATCTTCTAAATTTCTTCTAGTTTGGCTCAAGTTTTCTCTCTCACTTGAGTGGTAATCTCCTCTCTCATCTTTTGTGTCACTCAAGTTGCAATTTTTGTAGTAAGATTCTTCACAAAAAGTGATTATTCTCGAAGATTCTTTAATGATCCCTAAAATAGGCCTTAAGACCCACTCCTCCCTCAACACCCTAACACTATTGGGATGCTCTTCATTTCCCAATGCAACTAGTAATATGTCCATCCTCTTGAATGAAGTAAAATCTCTTTGGGTCGATTGCTGCATAAGAGAATCCTGTGGCTTACATATAATTAATAATATTTATTACAACTTAACACTTGCAATTACTTAAGCAATTAAAACTTGCAAATCACTTTCAATTTTCTTGGCAACTATTTGACTTTCTTTGGTCTTATATTCACCTTTTGTGTTTACCCTAGCTGTCTTTCATAATTTATGCTGAGATATTGAAATAACTTATGGATTGAATTGATTGAAAGCTTGTTGTTCTACAAGCTTTTCCTTTAACAAAGCTTGCTTAAGCTTCAAATATCCACCATGAGCTATGTTTATATTTGTTTTTAGCTTGTCTCTCCCTATTGGCTTTACCCGTGCCTTGTTAACAAAATAATAATAATAATAATTGATAAAATGGTCAAATTACTCACAACACATAGTTAAAAAAAATATAAGGTAAAATTGTTAAACTTACATGAAAAGCCTTGAATTGGTGCTACTTTACAAATTTATCCCATACTTATTGATCAAGGAAATTATATTTCTTAAGGGGTCTAGATCATCCTTCCTCTTGATGGTAATGTGATTCCTTGTCAATAGGTTTTAAAAGTCTTTCTACCACTCATTAGTAAGCTTTAAGACTTTTTTTTTCTTCCCTATATCAATATCAAATGTAATCTATAAAATAACACACACATGGATTATACTTATATACAATTATTCTAAGAAGATTATTATACATATCTTAAATAAAAATTAGAGATAAGTAACATATACCAAGACATCCTACCAAATATTGTCTTTGATATCTTTTGGTACTTATTTCCAATACTCATTATTGATTGGCACTCTCATGCATATCAACTTTACAATGTAACTGTTATATTTTGATGATGTATCCCCAATTGCTTGACCCTTAAAATTAAAGTCAACTTTCATCTTTTCTCCTCTACTGCACATATGGGTCATTTTATTCATAAAGGTATATTACCCCTCCTACTCTTCTTAGTATGCTAAGGAGGATCTATATGACTGTTTAAAAGGAAAAAGGAAAAAGAAGTTAATCTTACAAAACTATTATATCGATTTTATTTTAAATAGGAAGTAGTGTTAGCCTAACTACATATTTTTCTTGATTTTGATGCTAAAAAATAATTTTAGTTTATATTACTATTTTACAATATATTTTAGTGTTTTGATCTATTTTGCAAGTTCAAAATATATGATTCAAGAGATCCCAAAGTTAGAATTAGCAATTATTTTATTTTTATAGGATTTTTTGTAAGTGAATTCAAATTAGATTTGAGTCAAGCAAATATTATTTATAACTGATATAGTGAGGTATAAATAAATCACTTGAAGAAAGTTAAAATCAAATATTTTTTCACAAGTGCAGATTTTATAAAACTATTTTACACTTTGTGAATCGATTCATTGAAGTACTTGTGAAAAATATATTAGAATTGATTTACTAATCGATTTATAAAGAAAAATTTTGAAAAATATTTTTTTTTATCGAAAGTTAGGATTTTGTCTTAAATTAATTAATTAACTTATTCAAGACCCAATTTCAAAATGCTATAATTCAATTCACAAATCAATTCATTAATTTTAACCATTCTGAATCAATTTATGAATCGATTCTTAAATTGAAAGTTAGTTATTCTATTATAGATAGTTACAACAGTTATAAAAACCCCTAACCACTTTTCAATTACATAAGATTATACATTTTTCCTTCTTCTTCAAGTGCAAAAATCTTAGAGCAAATAGAGCAAAATCATATTTGCCTTTACCTCATTACATTTCTCAATCAAAAGGATTTTGAATCAAATCTCTGCAGAATTCACATTAGATGTTTGAGATTTTCATCTCAAACTTTAGTATTGTATCTCTTATCTTATCTTGATTTTTTCTTTTGAGATCTCCAAGTTGATAGGAATTTTGGTTTAAGTTAGCAAGAGCCTGTAGAAAATCTTGTGGTTATTATAGGATAGCAAGAAACCTATTGTAATTCTTATGTTTAAACTGACAGATCAAGAGCTTGTTTTAATCCTTATGCCTTGATAATAAAAGTGATAATTTGGTTGAAGATTATCCAGTGGAGTAAACTTGAATTGTAATTTCAATTCAAATTGAACCACTTAAAAATCTGGTGCTTTAAATCTCTATTTTTCTGCTCCAGCATTTCTAAATTATACACAGTTATCATTCTGCATATTTACTGCTTGATTTTATGCTATGTTTCTTGATACAAAGCAATTTATTACATTCTTGTTAAATTCAAAGAGAATTCATGATAATCAAAGGTGTATATAAAATTCCCCTAAAGGAATAAAGGTAAGATCCAAATTACATCATATCTTTATCTGGGACCCTCAAATAGCTTTTATAGTTTTTATAGACTATATTTAATGATTTTGAATGGGAAATAGTTATATTCAAAGTTTCAATTTTACTATGTAGATTACAAGAAAAATCTTAGACGTATTCATAACTATTATGCTAAGTGATACAAAATAGGGCATGCATGTCCAGACAATCTACGCTAAGAAACAAAGCCAAAAAAAATACCCTATTTGAAAACAATTCCAATAATCAAATGAAGAAACAAAAGAGGAAAAAAAAAACTAAACCTTAATAATACAAACCATCAACAAAGTATAAAGTGGAAAAAGTAAAAAAAAAAATTAACATAAATTTGTAAGGAAGAAATGAATACAGTGTAAGATGAATGAAGTTCCATACTTACATTAGAGATGGACTTGAAATGTGATAATCCAAGACAGCGAAGACAATAAAAAACAACAAAAAAAAATTTGCAAGAGTTCCAGAATGATATTGGGTAAATATTTTAGACAGGAGAAAGCAAATAAGAGTAAGGAAAGAATTGGCTCATTATATAAAAAGCCAGACTTTAGATGTCAGTTATTAAGAAGAAACTGATGTTTATTCTCATGCATCTACATCGGTTATCTTAAAAAATTGATATGCAAACTTAAGACATCAATTTTTTTATATAAAAATCGTGTAATAATTTTCATCATATTTACCAAAATACTACTATCGCTTCATATTATTCCTACTTTAAATTTTTTTTTATTTTTTTTATTTATACATTGGTTCTTTACTGCAACTAATGTATTAACTTTTAACGTATTTATGAGATTACACTATTTAATTTTTTTAATTAATTTTATTCATTTTGTTTTTTTTTAATAATGATATTATTACATTTTTATATATAATTTGCCAAAGGCTATCTTTTTTCTGAAAAATTTTATCAATTAAATAATATTTAAGCATATTTATAAGATTACATGATTTGATTATTTTTTTTGAATTAATTTTATTTATTTTATTGTTTGGATAATAATATTATTATATTTTCACGCATAATTTGTTCAAGGCTAAGTTTTTTTCTAAAAAATTTGTTTAATTAAATAATATTTAAATACTTAAATTATTTTTTCCATTAAACAATATTTCAATAATTGAATTATTTTGCACATTAAATAAAATTTAATCACTTCAAAATTTTCTTCATATACTGTTAAAAAAAAACATAAACCTGCTGCAAACTACATAATTACAGAAACTTGTTGCTAGCTATAATTTTTTATATTGTGTTAAAGATATCAGTTTGTGTTAAAAAAAGATGTCGTCTCTATTAATTTTTTATTAAATTACAAAAACCTACTCCAAATTACATTTTTACAAAAACATAAAAAAAATTGGGATAGAAACCTACACCAAGTTATATTTTTATGGAAACATAAGAAAAAACATTATGACAAGACAAAAGAAAATTTTTGAATGAAAAATCCAGCTATAGAAGTTGCTACTGCTAGAAAAGCATGCAACAAAATAACATTATTATTGAATCAAGCTTCTAAGTTGCTTGTAACAAATCAACATTAAATTGTGGAAACTTCTAAGATTGATTGTAATAACAAAACATGTTATGGGCATTATTTGGACTAAACGATAGAGGACCAGCTAAAGCCCAAGGAATCGGGATCCGAAATGGAAGGGCACGACCTAGTCCAAGCGAGGTCGCTGAAGAACTGCAGGAGCTCGGAGGTCCCAAATATTGGCGGCAGCAGCGAACTCTCCTCTGCGTCGAGGGAAACGACTAACGTATGACAAACGCAGCCTAAAATACTCTGCCAGCCTACATAGCAACCTCTAAAGTTCGACAATGATTTGTCCAACATTTATTGCTTCGCGTCTAGCATTTAATAAATAGTACAAATGTAATCATAATCTTGTATCAATGGTTTACAGTTGGTAGCCCTCCCACATGTATATAGGAAGACAAGAGACTGTAGGGGAGAGATGGCAAAAAAAAGATTTTCCACATGCTTGATACTTGTATGTAAAAAAAACAAAGAAGAAAATAAAGGATAATCATTGTGGACGTAAGGGTCACCTGGACTTTGGCCGAACCACAATAAAAATCTTGTCTGATTTTTTTCCTTTCTCCTTGAATCTTTCATTATCTTATTTTCTCCGTCACTGTCACATTGTAGTTTGGATATGAGGACCTTTGGTTAACTGATTACCAAAATCAACCGTCAATATTTTGGTATGTCCGGTGGGACTAGACTGCTTTCACATTCTTCATTAATCGAGTACAATGGCAAGGGGAAGAGTAACTAGGAGCTCAAGTGCCACAACTAACCAGCCAGATAGTCAGGGAGAACATCGATGAAACATGCCCAAATGAGAACACCCAGTCCTAGCAAGCACCTCCTCTATCCTCTTGGAGGTCGGCGGTGTGCAGGCTTTACGTTAAGGCCACAAAGCATTCGAGGGTACGGTGAAGAGGCTTGTCGATGTGATCAAAGTGCTAATGCAAGTGTACGCCCAAAGGGTCCAGGAACAAGGCAAGGTTACCCTCGTCATAGAGGCAGTCCCGCAACCATAAGCAAAGATGCCAGCACAGAAGCAACAACTAGCCAGGGAAGGAGCCTGGACAGCCGGTACGAATCATTCCTCCAACTCGCAATGTGAAATGGAAGGACGACAAGCTCATAGGGATAAGGAAAACCAGCAGGCTGAGAGCTTGCATCATACTAAAGATTCAAGCATGGGCCACGATAATGGCAAGGGCCAGCGATCCAAGGCCCATGAACAGATGATTGAGGAGTTAATGCAGAGGGTATGAAAGCTGGAGAAGTGCCCTTTGGCCTAGGATCAATCGGGTCACTACGAGGAAAAGACTCCATTTTCCAGGGAGATACAAACGGAACCTCTCCCCCAGCATGTCAAAATCCCAACCATCCCACCATATGATGGAAGAGGTGATCCTTATGAACACTTGGATGCTTTCAACATACAAATGAACCTCTAGACCAGTAACTCCCTGGTTAAATGTAGGGTCTTTCTGGCAACCCTTGGGGATGTGCCATGGACGTGGTTCAAGAGTCTCTTGACCTGTAATATTAATAGCTGGGAGGAGTGCCAAAACAAGTTCATTGATCAGTACGGGGCTCTCAAGAAGCAGCTCATACCGTCTTGTCACCTAGCAACAATTTTCCAAAGGAAAGACAAGTCGTTGAAGGACTATATTACTAGATTCCAATGTGAAATCAGTAATGTGGAGAGCCCTTCCGATGACAGCATCTTGATGGTGATCTCGATAGGATTGTGCAAGGATGGAAAGCTGTACGAAAGCATATATAAGTCCCTAGTAAGGAACTTGAAGGAGTTTTATGAACGGGCTGCGAAGGAGACCTAGTGGGAGGAAACCTTTAGTTCTAAAGGATGCGGATGAAAGAATGAGCCTAGTAGCTCAGCCCCTGGCAAAGATAGAAAGAGGAGCAGTCACGACAGGAGTGGAGTGGGCCAAGTAAACAATGTAGATGTCTAATTGACAAAGAGAGCAAGAACAGAGTAGCTTGAGCTTCAAGGTTGCTATAATCACTACAGCATCCTATCTGACACTTCGGAGAGGATATATGCTATGGAAAAACACAGAGAGAACTTTGGATGGCACAGACCGCTGCTGACCCCTTCGAAATATAGGGATCCAAATAGGTTCTGCACCTATCATAACGATATAGGGCACACCACATTCGAGTGCAAGTATCTTAAGGATATGATCGAGGATCTCATTCGTAGGGGCCGCCTGAGAGATTATGTGGTGCGATCGTCAGGATGGTGATCTCTATAACACGTAGAATGGCCATCCCCTAGAGTTGAACCTGAACAAACGGCTATGGTTAGAACCATTTATACCATTCATGGAGGACTGCATGTTGCGGGGGCCTCACGAAGCTCATGGGAGCATTATGTGCAGAATGCGAGTTACATCCTCTCCACCGACTGTGAACCTGACAGGCCTACTAAGAAGGCAAGGGCGGCTCCTAGATGCATTACCTTTGTCGATGACAATGAATGAGGCGTCCAATCTCCCCATAACTATGCTATAGTAATCAGGGCCAAGATTGGTAATGTCAAAGTGCGATAGATCATGTTGGACACTGGTAGCTCGGTCAATGTTATGAATAAGAAATGTTTCGACCACATGGAATTGACCCAGAGTAACCTCGAGTCGTTGCTTGATCCCCTTTTTGGCTTCATCGAAGATGCAATATTTTCTATAGGACAAGTCAGGCTCCCTATCACCTTAGAGGACAAGGACCATCAGTCGACCATTTTAGCAGATTTCTTAGTTGTGACTGCCCCTCAGCCTATAACATAGTCCTGGGGCGACCAACAATGAACGATTTAGACCTGGTCATGTCCACCAAAACTTTAACTATCTAGTTCCCTACTTTGAATGGGGTTGGATGTGTACAGGGTGAGAAGTACACGGCCTGGTGGTGTTACGAGGATGCCATTAAGCTGGGAGGAAAAGGTAAAAGAGCAAACATCGCTCCCCACAAGCAACCCCATGCTTTGAACTCCATTGAGATCAGCCACGACCTTGACCCCCGTGACTGGGAAATAGACAAGGAGACCGAGCCGGTTGAAGAGCTCAAAGAGGTTGGAATCAACGACGTGGATGATTGGAAAAGCCTCAAGCTAGGAAAAAACTTGCCTGTGAACACAAAAACTCGATTGATAAGTTTTCTTAGGGTGAACCTAGGCATCTTCGCTTAGAGCCATGAGGACATGGTAGGGATCGACCCCAGAATTACATCACATAAGTTGAACATCGACCCTCACCACAAATCGGTCAGGCAAAAAAGGAGACCTATAACAACAAAACGTTCCCATGCATTGAAAGAGGAGGTGGATAGACTACTAGCAAACAAATTCATCCGGAAGGCTCGCTACGCCGTATGGATAGCCAACCCCATCCTAGTAAGGAAGAAGGATGGGAG
Organism: Saraca asoca; assembly: GCA_026873985.1. Taxonomy (NCBI): domain Eukaryota; kingdom Viridiplantae; phylum Streptophyta; class Magnoliopsida; order Fabales; family Fabaceae; genus Saraca; species Saraca asoca. The sequence goes on along the minus strand of JANHAO010008185.1, from coordinate 10,552 downwards.
ATGGAGAACGTGCATCGACTTCATGGACCTGAATAAGGCTTGCCCAAAAGATAGTTTCCCCTTACCAAGGATTGACCAACTTGTCAATGCTACTGTAGGACACCAACTCCTTAGCTTCATGAACGCGTATTTTGGATACAATCAAATTTCCATGGAGCCTTAGGATAAGGAACACACCTCGTTCATCATGGACAGAGGATTGTACTGCTATAAGGTGATGCCTTTCAGGCTCAAGAATGTCGAGGCAACTTATCAATGGTTAGTCAACGTGATGTTTAAAGATCAAATCGGGAAAACTATGGAAGCTTATGTGGACGACATGCTCGTGAAGTCCAAACAGGTCTCAGATCATGTCAATGACCTAGAAGAAATGTTTCAGACTCTACAAAAATATTGGATGAAAATGAATCCTCTTAAGTGCACTTTTGGAGTAGCTTCAGGGAAGTTTCTCAGGTTTATGGTAAATGAAAGGGACATAGAAGCAAACCCTGAGAAGATTAGAGCACTTATCAATATGAGGTCCTCAAGTAGGGTTAAAGATGTCTAGACCCTGACCGGTCGGGTTACAGCTCTGAGTCGATTCATTTCCAAGGCAACAGACAGGTGCCTGCCCTTTTTCAAAGCTCTAAGAAAAGCAAGGCGCTTTGAATGGACCGAAGAATGTGAAGCTGCCTTCATTTAGCTGAAGGAATACTTAAGTAAAGCCCCACTCTTATTGAAGCCCCGAGAGGGCCATAAACTCATCCTCTATTTAGGAGTGTCGTAGCATGCTATTAGCACGGCCCTTATTCGCGAGGAGAATAGAGCTCAATTCCCGTTTGTGAGGCGAGTAAGAGACTTATCGGTGCTGGGGAAAATTATACCCTTATGGAGAAAGCTCGTGTATGGCCTCGTTATTGCATCAAGGAAACTGCGGCCTTACTTCCAAACCCATTCAATCAAGGTCCTAATGCGATATCCGTTGAGGCACACCCTCCAAAAGGTAGATGCTTTAGGTCACTTGCTTAAATGGGCTGAGCTAGCCCAGTTCGACATTCATTACAAATCATGATCGGTGATTAAGGGGCAGGCTTTAGCTAACTTTGTTGCTGAATTTACCGAACCTGAAGCGGAGGAGATAGAAACTTCTGGAGAATTGTGGTGGGAGCTTTACACAGATGAGTCCTCTTGTGAGCATAGAGCAGGAGCCAGAATTATATTAATTAGTCCAGAGGGACACAAAATCCCCTGCGCCCTAAGACTCAAATTCCAGATAACTAACAACGAGGCTGAATATGAGGAACTCCTAGTAGGACCCTACCTCGTGAAAGAAGTACAAGCTGAAAATCTGAAATTCTTCAGTGACTCTCAGCTGATAGTTTGCCACATAAAGGGGGAGTACCAAGTGAAGGGACTGAAAATGGTAGTTTATTTGTGAAAGGCTGAAGAACTGCTCGATGGGTTCCAAAGGTTTGAGATCAACCAGGTCCCTCGAGCTCAAAACGTGCACATGGACGTTCTGGCCTGACTCACTGTGACAAGGGATACCGAATTTGTAGGCGTGGTACCTGTCGAAATCCTCCTGCTTCCCAGCATCGAGCAAGAAGTAACCACGATGGCAATTTTTGTGGCACCAAGTTCTTGGATGAATCCCATCCTAAACTACCTATGACACGGCAAGCTCCCGGAGGATAAGTTAGAGGCCTATCATGTACAATTTTGAGCCGTTAGATACTGTATCATAAACAACGTGCTTTACCGAAGTGGCCTATCGGCCCCATTTCTATGATGCATTGATGGCCCCGAGCGCGATCTCATTTTGAAAGAGATACATGTTGGCCACTGTGGAAACCACACTGGGGGGCTATCTTTTGCTCAAAAGGCCCTCCGACAGGGTTACTTTTGGCCAACTATGAAGAAGGAGGTGGTTGACCACGTCCGGAGGTGTGACAAATGCTAGAGATTTGCTGCAGTCCCCCGAGCTCCCCCGACCTGCCTCTAACAAATGATCAGCCCATGGCCGTTTACGATATAGGGAATTGATTTGATTAGCCCCCTCCATGTGGGTTGCAGGAACTGCAAATATGCTGTAGTAGCAGTGGACTATTTCACCAAATGGGTAGAGGGAAAGGAGTTAGCCCAGATTTCTTCTTCCCAGATCGAGAGGTTTGTCTGGAACAACATTGTCTGTTGATTCAGTGTCCCTCATCAAATAATGTCCGATAATGGGATCCAATTCACAAGTGAACAATTCATTCAATTTTGTGATAGTCTGGGAATCCTAAAAAGTTTTTCATCCATGGACCACCCGTAGACTAACGGGCAAGTAGAGGCAATAAACAAGATCATCAAGCAAACCTTAAAGAAGAAGCTGCAAGCTAGAAAAGGGGCATGGGTAGACAAACTGTTAAAAGTCCTATGGGCCTACCGCACCACAGGAAAGACACCTTTCTCAATGGTCTATAGAGCCGAGGCTATATTGCCATTAGAATACGAAGTGACCTCACATCAAAGGGCTACCTTCAATGCCGAGGAAAATGACCAATTACTCCCTGTCAGTCTGGACCTTGTTGAAGAAAAAAGGGATGAAGCATGCTTGAGAATCATGACTTATCGATAGAAGGTCACACGATATTTTAATCGGAAGGTGCGTGCTCGAAGTTTTAAACCATGCGACCTTGCCCTATCCCTCGTTCAGCCCAGAGGCCGTGACCCCAGAGAGGGGATGCTAGGCCCAAATTGGGAAGGTCTGTACATCATTAAAGAAAGACTAAAGGCTGAGGGATACCGCTTGGCAGACATCGAAAGGGCTGTATTTCCTCGAACTTAGAATGCTGAACATCTCCGGCCATATTATCAATGAATCAAATATCAAATTTCCATGAATGTAAATACCTATTGAAATATTAAGTTAAATTCTTGTTATGTCCTTTCTAGAAATATAGCTGATTGTGTTTGATAGCAGTGCGTGGGTTTTGAGAAAGTCGGGTCATTCAAAAAAAAAAAAAGAAAGGGGAAGAGGGAAATAGAAAAGAAAAATATCCTTTATAGAGAATGTCTTTTGCGAGATAAAGGCTGTAGACAAATGCAAAATAATAAAAAGAGCTCGCTAAGACTCTACGATGTGGGGGCCTCCATTTTAGCCGGGTCCTGAGTGCCTGGGGGGCTTAAAAGTACAGTTGACAGATTTTTCGAGACCTAACCTTCGGGCCTTTCTATGGTCAACTCCTCCATAGGCAAAGCATCTGCGACCTGCACCACATCCCCGCCTAGAGAATCATCGGTGACCTCGGTGCCGGGGGAAGAAGTCACCTTAGCATATTCGATAAAACCACGGATGATATCCTTGATCTCCCCACCAAAGAAAAAGAAGTCAAGGTCTGGACGGTTTAACCATAGGGTGTACATAAAACTTTCAGTGGTGCGAACGACCGCGGCCTACCGAGCTTGTTCGGCCATAGGGGAAGCCTCATCCTTCGCCTTGGCAGCCTTTGCTTCGGCATTAACGGCTCGTTTTTTAGCAAGCTTGGAAGCTCCTTAGCTCGCTCCACTCTCTCCACTACGTGGATAGTCCTCTCCGCAGCGGCCTCGAGCTGGTTCTAAAAACTTTCAACCTCTCGGGTCAGGGAGAGAACGTCTTCCCTACTTCTCTATAGCTCGTCGTGACCCCCGCGAAACCTTGAAGCAAACTCAATTATCTCACACGTGTGAGATTCTTCAGCTCTCCTTGCCACGACATTGGCTTCCTGTAGTTGAGCCTCGGTATCCTCTAACTTCATTTTTAGCACAGTTACCTCATGGGTAGCTGCGACGAGGTTGGCTTCGAGTTGACGCTTCTCTTCTTCCCATTCCAGGCACATGTTCCTCTGTTCGGTGGCTGCGAGAGTCCCCTGGAGAAAGTAACAAAGAAGTCAGACTGCAAATAGAGGATGGCAAAAATGAAAAAAGATCGTCACTAACCAGTAAACAATGACTAGCCAAGACCTCCATCAAAACACTACCTCGGACTCCATCGTCCTCCAAGAACACAGCACTGGACCCTAGGATCCGAGGCTTGGCCCCCAATCCTTCGGCTGAGCACCCCGTGACATCTCTGAGTTGTGATGGGTTATCAGTGGTGACCTCTTTTTCCTTATCAGTTTGCTGCCTCTTCGAAGTAGGCTCGACAGGAGCATCGCTTCTGAGCCGTGAAGACCTTGCTGCCTCCCCCTCCAATGTTCCTGGCTGAGGATCCAGACCTGGAAGAAGTAGGGTCTCCTTCGCCATTGTCAAATTGAAGGAAGAGGCAGGTTGAGCTCACGCAAAAGCAACTATAGAAGAAGAAGGTGGGCCAATCGGGGCAGGCTTAGGAACAGACATAGAAGAGCCAAGTCAATCAGTACGAACAGAGGCAGAAGAAGCGCACCGCTTGGACCTTGCAGGAGGATCTACAAGGTTCACACGGTTCATAGTTGCCTCTACGTTGAAGTCTGCTGAAGGAACTTCTTTTGACCCACAAACCCCGATATCATGAGAACTATCAATAAGCTCAGCTCCAAGAGCGGGAGAAAGACCGTAATCCCGCAGAAGCTCCTCGTTAAATCTATCTGTGTTGGGGGAATCGACAGATGCTAAGAGATGATCCAAAATTTTGATCTTAGCAACACTCAACTCTGGCCTTTCTTTCTGGACTCCCTTTACAGAAAGCATAGCAAAATGTTAAATGAGAGCTAAAACAAATACGCTAAAAAGTACCCTCTCCAGCTCGCTCACTCGAATTCTCCACAAATGAAAAATGACAGAGACAACGCAATGACGGACAGGACACATAAAACCAACGGATCTTGTATGGCCTTGCGTTGGATTTCCCATGAGCATCCCCCTGGGGCAACGATCTCTTGTACTAAGAAGGATGAGAAGAAAGATAGTAAAAGCCCTCCTGTCTTCCAAGACTCTTGATACTATAGAGGTAGTAAAGATCGCTCGAACTGGGAGGACGAAGGCTGTTTTGGAGATGAGTTAGTGCAAGAGAGGTCAAGGAGGAATATGCATTGGGGGTTAACTGTACCGGCGCGAGCCCCAGCTCATTTAAGAAGTCGATTATGTATGGCGAGATGAGGAAATGCAAGCCCGCATTGGGATGGTGGACACTGATGGCTGTAAATCGATCAAGAGGGAGCGTGGCATGATCGTCATGGGACGGAACCATAATACGACAGCCTCTTGGGAAAAGGTACGCCTCCGCAATGCCTCCCATCTCCTTGGGCTTAATGGTAGAGCAGAAATGTTTGAAAGAGGAGGTGGCACCGGATCCTTCCGGCTCAACGCGAGCCACGAAGCTACTGGCGACCTCGCCACTATGAGAAATCGCATCACCAGTGATGCGAGGTGCTCCCTCGCTCCCCTCGAATTTAGTTTCCTCGCTAACTATTATGTGGCGGCGACGACTATGGGGCTGGGACATCTACAAAGGGAAGATAAATAATTAGGTCACTATTCAACCCAAAGAGGGAACAATCGTCACCTCAGACTACCCAGATTCCTAGGACACAAACGATAGCTCTGTACGATAAGCCAGAAGCGCTCAAGAACTAGGAAATTTCACCGTTGCCCAAGGTCCTAAACACTAGCCCGAAAAAAATAGAATAGACTCACTCTTGCCCCGACTTCCCGTCGATAACAAACATAACCCTGTAAAATCCAGAACCAAAATACAAAATGACGAAACAAAAGAGGGAAGAGACTCACCTTGATTGACTGCTCAAAAGTGGAGGGGCATAGAAGATTGGTGACCAAGACCTAACTCGATGGAGCCTAAGAGCAAGGAAGGGACTGGAAGAAGAAAAGTGTGTGATCCCTGGAATAGGGGAGAAATGAAAAGCGTGCGTAATTTGTGACTAATGAAAAAAGGGGGGAACTTTCCTGGCTTTAATTCGAAAAGGATGGACCGTTGGATGCAAAACTCCTCAAATAACCCATAATCCAACAGGTCAATGAATGTCAGCATTAAAAGAGGAACCCTTTGCCCTGAACAAAAGCCATCATTGCGCCAGAAATGAAATTAAAGAGGCACATGTGAACCGAAATGCTTTAAAACCCCACTGAGGGTAGGTAGAAAGGCAAATTACGCCTCCAGTCCTCAAGCGATCCTTTGCCGGCAACTGTTGCATGACCTCAAGTTAGCTCATGCCGAATCTAGCTCGTAGGATAAGCCTCCAAAGTGAGCATGGGCACACCTAGTGCTAAACACACTAAGCCTCAAGAGCTACTAATCATACCGCTCAGGCACACCTGGTGCATTATACACTAAGCCTCCAGAACGAGCTCAGGCACACCTGGTGCTAAACACACTAAGCCTCCAGAGCGAGCTCGGGCACACCTAGTGCTAAACACACTAAGCCTCCAGAGCTACTAATCATATCGTTCGGGCACACCTGGTGCATTGAGCACTGAGCCTCCACAGCGACCTCGGGCACACCTGGTGCTAAACGCACTAAGCCTCCAGAGCTACTAATCATACTGCTCAGGCACACCTGATGCATTACGCACTAAACCTCCAGAGCAAGCTCGGGCACACCTAGTGTTAAACGCACTAAGCCTCCAGAGCTACTAATCATACCGCTCGGGCACACCTGGTGCTAAACGCACTAAGCCTCCAGAGCTCGGGCACACTTAGTGCTAAATGCACTAAGCTTCCAGAGCTACTAATCATACCACTTAGGCACACCTGGTGCATTGAGCACTAAGCCTCCAGAGCGAGCTTGGACATACTTGGTGCTAAATGCACTAAGCCTTCAGAGCTAGTAATCTGACCGCTCGGGCACACCTGGTGTTAAATGCACTAAGCCTCCAAAGCAACTAATCATACCACTCGGGCACGCTTGGTGCATTACGTACTAAGCCTCCAGAGCGAGCTCGGGCACACTTGGTGCTAAACGTACTAAGCCTCCAGAGCTACTAATCATACCGCTCGGGCACACCTGGTGCATTGCGCACTAAGCCTGCAGAGTGAGCTCGAGCACACCTAGTGCTAAACGCATTAAGCCTTTAGAGCTACTAATCATATCGCTCAGGCACACTTGGTACATTACGCACTAAGCCTCTAGAGCGAGCTCGAGCACCCCTGGTGCTAAACGCACTAAGCCTCCAGAGCTACTAATCACATCGCTTGAGCAAACCTGGTGTATTGTACACTAAGCCTCCAGAGCAAGTTCAGGCACACCTGGTGCTAAATGCACTAAGCCACCAGAGCTACTAATCATACTGCTCGGGCACACCTAGTGCATTGCATATTAAGCCTCCAGAGCGAGCTCGGGCACACCTGGTGCTAAATGTACTAAACCTCCAGAGCCACTAATCATACCGTTCGGGCACACCTAGTGCTAAATGCACTAAGTCTTCAAAGCTACTAATCATACCGCTCAGGCACACCTGGTGCATCGCGCACTAAGTGTCCAGAGCGAGCTCGGGCACACCTAGTGCTAAATGCACTAAGTCTCTAGAGCTACTAATTAAATCACTCAAGCGTGCCTAGTATAAGAATGCAACCAATCGGGTTATCTTCCGCCCAGGATCAACTGTCCATAGATAGTCACGTCATGAACAGAAGTCATTTCCTCAAGAAACGAATCAATAACTCCCGGCCTGCAAGGCGAACTGCGAGTTGGGGGGCTAGATTACCAAAATCGACCGTCAACAAAACACAACATATACATTAAAGGAAATTCACAAGACAACACAGACACTTCTAGTGCACCCATCATCCTCTTGTTTAAAGAATCAATGCATATGCCTTGTTTAAAGGGAAAAAGGAAATAGAATTTAATCATTTATATACAAACTAATAAAAAAAAAGAGATAGAAAAAAAGGAAACAATAAACTATAAACCTTTAAAACAAGCTTGAGTAGAATGATACTAAGTAATAATACTAATAATTATTGCTCCTACCAGCATACTGTTTACATGAGAAGATAAGTTTGAAAAGTGAGACACAAGAATTCTATTCCACAACTTAAACAATCATTTCAAATATGCTTAAGTCATTGAGCTTGTGGAATAAAATTCCCGCGCCTCACTTTTCAAACTCCTCTTCCCAAGTGAGAAGTATTCCAGATAATGAGAGTTGAAAGGACAAATTGGCCTTTTATAATGCAAGAAGACTTTAGATGTCATTTATTTATATTGGAACTGACTTGTAATATCATATATTTATAACGGTTCCTAATTAAAAACTGACGCATAATCTACAACTCTTCATTTACATGCTTTTTTCTTCTTTGTTAATCTACATCGATTTTTAAAAAATTGACGTCTAATATATGTCTTTTCATATAATAGAATATAAATGTGTCGAATTTATTTTGAATTATTTTAACTATTCCCGTTGTCTTGAAAAAAATAGAAGAAATTAATTATAATATTGTCATATCAGTAAATTAGTTGTACATAAATAATTTACATTAATTCAATTGATAAATTAATAAAAAAAATATTTGACTGTATATTATAAAAAATTCTTTAAAGTATAATCAAATAATAATTTAATTGATGAATTAATAAAAAATTTTGATAGTTGAGGAGTTATAGATTTTAAAGATTCCTTAAATTTAAATAGTATAAATTAAATAATTACAAAAGTACATCGATTCTTTAACTCAAACCGACATTAAACACGATATTGAGTTTAAACACTGATTGTTTAATAGAATTCAATGATATAATTTTTCTCATATTTACAAAAATACTTTCACGATATATATATATATATATATCAATTTACCTTTCATCATATATCTATTTAACAATCTTGTTTCTACATTTTTTATAGTTGTATATAAATTACACTCTTAATTCTTAATGTTCATCTTTCTTGTTGATTTTAAATTATTGCATACAACATCCCTTGTGACAATAATATTATGATTGCAACTGCAGTGGAGACTGAAATGATGTTACAACTATAGTAGCTACAATTGTTTGTTGTTGTAATCATATATGATTTACAATGAAATATTTGTGACAGTAGCATCTGAAAAATCATTTTAATTTCTACGATACTATAAAAAGTACAATGTAATCGTGATCACGACTATGTAATCACAATTTAAAGTCATATAAAATATATTTAATTAATTTTTTAAAAATATCATTTTTAATATAACAAATAGGGACAAAATTGTAAAACAATTTTATGTATTTTTTCCAAACTTATTTTTGAGCTGAAGTAGCGAAGTTTTGCCTTTTCAAAAGTTTGGTGCCCTAATTAAACTTGATTTTGCATGAATTGCCAAACATTTCAAAATGAACTCAATAGTGAATTTGAGGCATGATAAGCACTTTTGAAATTGCATGTGAATATGAGTTAGAATTTCTGAAAAAAAAAACTTGCATTAATCATATAACAATTTTACTATTCGAGATAAGGCGCTGCTGGAGTTTCTACATAGTAGAGCGTCTGCGTAAAGTTTTTGAGACGGCTTGACATGACTTTGGGAAAAAGCTATGAAGTATCATCAGTTGATGCAATGCAAGTCCACTAGAAAAAATGAGTTACCTTTGTCAATTATTATTTAGTAATTATGAGTCTATGGCAATATGCATCCAGTGAGAAAAGAGAAAAAAAATATACTGAGATATATGAAAATTACGTTAAACTTTCCATTAGTTTGAAATCCTACATCATACGGACCCTTTAGTTAAACTTATTTTATTAGAAATATTTTCTAAATATTTATTTATTAAGTCAAAAGAAAGACTTGAGTTGAATAATATTTAGTTATTACTTAATCTCTAAAATGAAAACAATTTCCTATCCAATCTAATTAGAAATTAACAGAAAATATTTGTAATTATCTCCTCTCTATCTCTCTCTCTCTTATATAAATATCAAATTTTGAAAAAAAAAACAATTTTTATTGAATGAAAACAAGGGTTACTATTGAATTTAAGATTACAATTTTCTAATCTACTTTTTTCTTGTTCTTGATTGGTTATATTTTATATATTGTATTTGAGCTAGAATTTCTTAGTTTAGCATACAAATGTCTAATATTTGTTTGTGCCTTTTTTCTTTTGTTACTTGTTTGATAAATGTGCAATTCTTTTTATTTATTTGTTAGGTGTGAGTAGGATTATATATATATATATATATATATATATATATGAGTCCTTTTTTTTGGTTAATTTTTGAAATTATGAAAGCAACTTGGAGGTTCTAAGATATGAGCTTAACTTGTTGTCTTCTGTGATACAAGGGTTATCTTTGAAGGTAAGGTTACAATTATCTAATCTATTTTTTTTTTCTTTTTGATTTGAAATGTTTTATTTATTATATTTGAGATAAAAAATTTTGATTTAGCACACAAGTTTTTAATATTTATTTTTAATTAATTAATTTATTAAATATAAAATTCTTTTTATTCATTTATTAGTTGTGAACTGGAATTTTTTAACTTTTTATATATAAGTCCTATTTTTTTATTAATTTCTCGGATATAGACGTATTTGGAGGTTCTAAGACATGAGCTTAACTTTTCGTCTTGTATGATAATTGCTATGGAAAATATGTTAGATTTATTCTTAAAACAAAATGA